>CM031236.1:8655066-8891735 GCA_018340775.1 Taxus wallichiana var. yunnanensis
TATTGCTATAATTCCGTACGATTCTCGAGACCCAACAGGCTTAAATGCTCAGCGATGTTGTTATTACATTGAAAATTAATCTTGAAGGAAACAAACTCCTCTAAGTAGGAGAAATCAGAATTACAACGGCACCATTTGAAATTTGGAGCAAGCTCCATCGAATAGCAATGTCGAGGAGAACCCGACATGTTCAGCGCACTGATGATCCATCTTATTCTCCTTACCATTAGCGAAACCCAATAAAATTATCAACATCGACATCCCGTGAAATAATGTACATTATCTAATTCACGGGGTAAATTTTGATAACATGCCTCCATTACTTGGTCCCGAGCGAAAATAAATTGATTCGGGGGCCAAAAAATCATGTTTAGGGTCCTCGGGAATTTTCTAACTCTCTGTCGAGGTTGAAAAGAGCGAGTTAAGAGAAAGGTGAAAAGGCTTTTAAACAAGCTTGAGGCGGGAAAATCATGAAAAATGGCTGAAGTCTAGTCCCTATTGCAATGATCGGGACGTGAGGGGACATCCCAGGCATGAATCGGCCTAAAGGCCGCCGGACGATCTGCGAGGAAGGAACATCAAGGTAAGGTCGGGACGCGCGGGACCATGAAAAGCTGGTTACAGGTCGAAGGAGAAGAAAATCAACTAAGCTGCTGCACCCCCGGGACATTTGGGACGAAAGGCGTGAAGGATGCACTTGAACCACTTGGATCGGCCGAAAGGAGAACTTTCACACTAAGTAGTTTGGGACATGTGGGACAGGTACGCGGCTTTGGCTGAGAATCGGGTGAACTACAGAAGAATTTGTCCCGGGCAGTCCGGGGACATGTGGGACAAAGGGGCGCTTGCATGGGGCCGCGGATAGCAAAGAGCAATGGCCAATCACGCGATACCCACGTATCGTCATTGGCCGAATGAGGGACGAGGAAGCCCATTTTCGGGTGGATCAAAAGTTTTGTCCCAGACGATGCCACGGACATCTGGGAACAAATGAATCATTTGGGCGTAGAAAGAAGCGGCGGACCGCAGGACCCAACCGAAATCATGACCACGTGTCACTAGGAGAAAAGTCAAAAGTTGAAGGGCGAGGTTTGACCTTCTAGCCGAGGCTAATATAAAGGAGGACACGTGTCGAGTGAGGGAAGGGAAGAATTTGGAGCTCGGGAAGAGAGTTAGAGAGTTTAGCGGGAGTTTTGGCGTAAGCTAAAAGCAAAGGTACACTTCCCCACGCCCACATGTCAAACCAATCAATACATGCCACATGCTCCCCCGATTGTGGGCGCGAGAAGGAGAAGTGGAAAATGTTCCCAGAAATCACGCAGAGCAGAAGCTTTTGAGGAAAACCCCATAGGACAGTGAGAGGAGAGAAAGTCAATATCCAATCAAGCGCTTGTGCGTGTAGCCGTCAGGAGTGGCGAGACGTGGGAAGATCTTCAAAGTACATTTTCTTTGTGTTTATGCCCTAAATCTTCATATCTCCATATCTTTTGATCCAGAGGCTTAGATTTGCACATTCTTAACATATCAGCGGAAAGCTTATGAGAATTACATGCATGATTCCAAGGTTAATCTTGGATTTTTGTTTAGTCTAGCAGAGAAAAAGTTGAAAAAAGCAGCTCTGACGCATGTTCATGCGCGAGTGACATTTTTAACAGACCAAATTAATGCGAGAATGGAGTTGCATTCTCCTCCCGAATTAGTCAAAAGATGGTAGGGTATGGGTTTATGGAGTTCACTGCATGCCATTTTAATACATCTCGTAGTCAATGAGGAATAGTCTTGCCACGTTTTCACATGTTTCTCTCTCCTAGGCTTGAATAAATGCAATATAAAAGCCCAGATTTGGCTCATTTAAACATAATAATTACAAGTTGTTCATCTACATTCGAGCTCCTTCGCCTCCATCTTTTCCTTCTCAGGGGTTAAAAATGGAGTTGGGCCTCCTTCTGCTACTGTAATAGCATTTTCCTTTTCACTAATGAGAATGATGTTCTGTGCAAACTTCTGACAAGCAAAAAAATGTGTTTTTGTGATGCGTCTGTCCATCACTTTCTGTTTTCGCTTGTTTTCCTCTTTGCACACTCTCTCTTCTGTTGCGAGGTATTTGTGCATGTTTGAATGTTCATTCAGATTTGCGTATGTTCAAGTGGAGTTTTGGGACATTTTCACATGTGGAAATCTATTCTATGGGCTTTGCTGATGCATCTAGTCCATCCCTTCCCATTTGCTCACCTCTCTTTGTTACACTTGGTAGTTTTGAAGTAAGATGCTCCAACATTCTCCTTCTCTGAGTGTATCACCATTGTTGCCAGTGTCAAAGCTTTTGTTCCTTTTCCTTTCTCTCTCTTTCTCTCTGTCTCTTTGGCGTGGTTAGATTAGGATTAGATTAGCTTGCACCTGCCTAGATAGCTTGTGAGGCGGGTGGTTTGGAGCAAGAACCAGCCTTCTCACGGAGATTCCTTTCTCATTTCTGCAGTTCCACACTTGGAGAAGGTTTGATGTTGTCACCGTCACTTTGGATGCTAAAAGATCGGCTTAGAAACCTGATCGGCATCGGGAGTGCGTGAGTGCAACAACGACAACTTCATAGAAGTGATTTGGATCCTCAATTAGATGTAACATCTTCTTTTTCTCCATAGAGCTTGACAAAGGCTACCTTTAATGGGAGTGGTGGAAAAATACATGTTCATTTAGACACTCCCTCCAACACTTGCATGACCACTTTCTTAATGACAACATGCCCCCCATTTGCTAGGGCAATCAACAATCCCAGCATCAATTTAGAATTCACTCCCGGATAGATGCAAGTTGCACCACAGACCCTTCACACAACCAACTACCGAACATACTGACTCCCGAGTCCATGGTATTACAACACTATCATAGAACATGCTATGCACTTTGATATCCAACTCATTCATGACTTATAGAGGCATGACATTACATGATCTGCGCTAGGGAGAATCGAGGCATGTCTGATTGTAAAGTAGTCTATCCTTTATGATCAAAGTTGTAAAGAATGGATCAACATTCAGATCTTGGGAATCAACCAAGGATGTCCCCAAAGTATACCTCGGGTGTTTCTCCAAGATCCTCTAATTGGTGGTGTTTGAGTGTTTGTAATGATTTGAGGAGGAGTTTACGTGCAACGCTTACATTTCTACTTGGGGTACTCTTCTCCTCTTTCAATCCTGAGTACTCAAATGCTCTCTTCTGTGCTCAAGAATCCTAAGCAACTCAATGATTGGAACACTCACTTTGATTTGGCTCAATACAGGCTATGTCATATACGCTCGGAACATTCTTAGGCAAAGGGCTGACATTGGAATGGAAATAGTAGATTCATTAGATGGCATGGAGATTCTTGGCCGGTTTAGGCATGAGGAGGACTGTAATTTTTGCTTGGGACAATAGAGCTTTTTGGCGGGTGTTTCTCTTCTAGGATCTTCTTTGGGAATGCTTGTGAGCAAGGGTGTTTTAGGTTTGAATCTTGAGGCCATCTCCCATAACAACTTTCTCCTAAGTGTTATACTCTTTCTCTTGAGCCATGACAACATTCATTAACAATTGTATCTATCTTCCTCACGAAGGGATACCACCATCATAATTCTTAATCATCAAATCTCTTAAGTATTCAAAGTCATTGTTAGGAATTTCAAAAGCACTACATCAACTTCAAGAGTATGAGAGGAAGAAAGACTTGTACCTATTTGATCAATGTATAAGAGTTGCGATTGTCCTTGCACTTATCACACCTCTTAGTTGATGTTGCTCCTTCTTGTGAGCTTGAAGAAAAGCCCACCATGCCAGATATCATCATCAATACCATCATCATTATTAAGCTTCACCATCTTGTTGGTCCACTTCACATGGAGGATGGGGTAGAAAACACCTATCACATGACTCAATATCAGCAACTTCATATTGCCACAACCACTGGCAGTTAGGGGATCGAGGGTAACACTCTTCCTTCATGTGCTTGAGGATGTCTGTTTGTAGACCCCATGGGTCCTTTCCTCTATCATCGGATCTCTGATCACCCCTAGGATGATTGGAAAATTTGTCATGGTTTGTGCTTTTGATGACCTTGTGAAGTCTACCTAATTCCCTTCTCAGACTCATTGGTTGACTTGTAGAAATCTCTTTGATAACCCACCACCACCCGGTCTTCTACCACTTCCTCTGAAGTCTACACTCTTGCTTGCTTTTGAGGTTTTAGGGTTTATCAACTTTTACACCATCTCTCTTAGAGAGGTTTCCCAATCAGCCTTAATGTTATTTTCAATCTGTAATGCCATGGTAAGGACTGCCCTGTAAATTGTAGGGATTCTTGTCTCTTAGGTAATATGTTGTCTTCTTATCAAATGCATATGCATATTTGATCAAGCATGAGGTAATCACATGGCCTCAAATTGAAAATAGAAGGATTCTCAAAGTTTTTTGTTAAACGTTGTGTTGAAGTCATGAACTAATTCATTGGGGTTCTTGATATTTTCAAATTTAGAAAATAGAAATCTAGATCAGGTCTTATACCATATTACAATCTGAATGCATTGTTGGCATTTTATCTCATCACTAAGAAGAGTTAATAGAATTATCGAGGAAAGTAGCCTTGTACATAATCCCTTGCATCCTCTTCTAGTGTATAAATGAACAATTTAATATACACATCTTCATACTCAATCTCAAATTCCTCATCATCTTAACAAAAAATTTTAGATGTTGATCACCGGTTATCGACATTGTTACCTTGGAACTTTGGCAATCTATTCTTAACATCTTGAGGACAGCATTGGGATAACTGACCATTCCTCTAAAATTCTATAGGACCAATGAGAAGGTGTTAACAAAAAATGGAGGTCTAGGATGAGCCATATTGATTTTGAGGTGGTGATCTTGGAGGAGAAAAAATGATGAGGAGTGAGAGGTCTTTGGGGCTCAAGAATGTGGATTCACAAGATTGGTATAAAAATCTCTAGTGCTTTGATTTTCTTGGAAAGTTTTACTAGAATTGAAACACACATGTAGATTGAAAAAGGAACTTACTAGATGCATGACTAAAAGATGACCTTCACTAGTTGAAGTAAAAAAGTTTTGATGAGATGATTGCTTGAATTAGAATCACGGAAGAAGTGATAATCCTCTAGCACCCAAGGTGGATCTCTCACCAATGGATATACCTTTGCTTGATTCTAGACCTTAGAACAACCTTCCAAACTTTATTCTCCTCTAAAGCGGTCTTTCCCAATTCTTGAAATAAGTTTTCTACTTAGGTCCCTCTGAAGAGAGATCTTCTTCCTTGAGTTTGTAGAGATTAGCAACATAAAAATAAATGACAAAAAGCTTAAGACACTTGGTATTTATCAAGGATCAAATCAGCATGGAGTCATGTACTTCAAGGACTTTCACCTAGTTGTGAAAAATGCACTAAAATACTCTGTCAATACCTATACTCAGCACATGAAAATCTTGCCAAAATTTATAGATCGAGACCTTCCTTTTCTTGAATTTATCAACCACAAATGCAAATGAAGTGCATAACTCTTTAGAAGCGATAAAATTACAGAATAAAACTTATATCTTCACTATAATCCTTACAAATCTGATTATAAAATGATGCTTTAACAATGTATTTGCATGATAGAACTTGCAAGAAACATTACTGAGGGTTTGACATGTATCAAATATTTCAAATATTTTCATGCGTGGTCACATGTGACTATGCTCTTGTCCACACAGTTTGTTGGTGCCCAAATGTGTTCTCCTTTTAGGTCTGGCAAGCATCGGAGATATGGCATGAAGCTTGAAGACGGATAGATCATGATGTATGTCATTTTGTAGCCAGGGATGTGATCTAAGCAGGACACTACTCAGATTTGTGGAGAGATGGATAGCACTCAAATAGGACTTGATCTTGTCCAATCAACCCTCAAATGGTGAAGGAGATGAAGATATACCTCAATTTGTACAAATAGTATGAAAAGGGCCTTGGGAAAATATGATCAACACTCCAAATATGACTTTCACAAGTTGTCACTTCCAGATTATGGAGATACTCTCAATGCAAGGCAAGGGTTATTGAAGACATTTTGAAATCCTCGATCTACATTATGCATACTTTAGCAAATGGATTTTGATCTTTGTGGGTATACATGTCAAAATAGGGTAGTATGGGGTAGGATTAAGTTGTTTTGAATGATTTTTGGTGGGATATTGACAAGACAAACTTGACTATGCCGAGATATTTGACAACCTCTATAACATTTGAACAACTATCAGATAGAATGCTTCAAAATAGTCAGGATGTTCTTTCAACCAGAAGAGATACACAAATGGAGGCCCAGTTTGCACTCTTCACACAATATTTGAGACCTCAACACAAAAGCTTGAGTTAAAGGACTCAATTAAACATCAAAATCCCCGATCAAATCACGCCTAAGGTACCCCCAAAGGATTACAAGCAATCTCTGTCGAAAAATGAAGGTGAAGTGATTTTAAATTGCTTATTTTCAATGCTAGATGAAAGCTCTTTTGAAAAATGAAATTGCAAATGCCACTAAACTATCAATAAGGATGATATCTATGATTCTGAAGATTTCAATGCAAGATTGCAACAAGAACAAGGAAAATTGTTTGCAGACATTTAAACATGATAATAGACATCATATTTCCCAAAATAACATAGATTAATTCAAAAGCTTGTTAGATTCATTAGTAGGGGAGAGTTTCAGGAACAATCTTAGAGCTGTGTGATGGATATACACTTGTAACCAACTCAACATGAATGAAGATCTAACACAAAAGACATTAACCAAGTTTTTTGGAGGGTTTCTTAGAAGATGAGCTTCTCTCAAAATTTTCGTGATTTTCAATTTCCTGACCTTTTGCATGTCAAAAAACATGCATTATATAAAATTCTATTACATTTGATCCTTCTTTCCCAAGAAAAGAATATCGATGGCATCTTAGTTTTTTACGAAAATTCCTCATGATTCACATGACATGGACGTTTAACAAAACACGTCAAAAAGTTACCGATTGTCTCAAAAAGAGATGAATCATTGCAAAATTCACATCATTATCCATTATGGAGTCACGTTTTTCATCTTCAAAGCATGCAGATGCCCTTCCTTTCATTATTTCATCCTTATCCCTCCAAAATTTGACTCTGTAACTTTTGGATCGATGTTTTACGTTTTTGGATGGGTTAGGGCAAAAATTCATTTCAAAAACATCTTTGATCTTCAAATTGATCCTAAAAACTGATTGCATTGGTCCTTGCAGGCACAAATGACACGAATTTGTCAAAAATTTGATCAAAATCGATGCAAAAATGCATTTCCACACTTCTGGAGCAAAAATGGCGTAAAAGTGAAAAATGCCAGCGAGTTACCATCGATTTTCATTTCTCTCTTCAATCTGAGCCCTCCATGTGTCACAATGTGGTTAGAAGTGGGCTTGGGATCATTTTTGACATTTTTCTCTGCCCCTCCACCCTTTGAAAATGAGCTTGACATGTGTCTCAATGTGGGTCCCATCGGAATCGCGGCTCGATTCTACATATTTCCACCTTTTTGGAAAAAGATTATTTTTCAATTTTCCTCCATGGCTCCGCCCTCCCACAAGACACATGTCCTCATATGATTGGCTGAGGGGCAACGCTTCTCATTTCATATTTTAATCATATTCGTGAAGGAAATTTTTGACATTTCCTCTACCATCCTACACCATCCGTCATTCCCTGCCATGTGTCTCTCTATGATTGGCTATGGGCTTGTGTTCCTCCTTTTGATTTCTTACCTTTATAGGATAAAAGCTAAATTTCCCACAAAAACCTAACGCTCCAGAATCCCTTCTTTTGATCTGAGCCATACACGTGGCTCAATCATGACCATTGATGGAGCTGCGGCCTCATTTTGTAATTTTAATCCTTTATGCCAAAATGGGAAAAATCTCAAGTTTCCCCCAAGACTAGAAGTTACTGTAACCCCGACATGTGTCCACTCTGATTGGCACAGCGATATTCACTGGGCAGCCCTTTTCATAACTTTTGTTCCCTTTTGCAAAAATAATTTTTTTCTAAGTCCTCCACCACCTTCCATCCCACTTTTGATGAAAACATGACACGTGTCCACCTCTGATTTGCCGAGGGCCTACACTCCAATTTTTTACCTTAACTCCTTTTCACCAAAGGAAAATTTTCCACCGTGCCTTCGCTCCTCCACTTTGCTTTGACTTTTCTAAGCGCCACATGTCACCCTCCATGTTTTATTTCTCACGATTGGTTGAGGGCCTGCGCTCCAATTTTTTACCTTAAATCCTTTTCACCAAAGGAGCAAAGGAAAATTTTCCACTGTGCCTTTGCATCTCCCTGTTTTGACTTTTCTAACTGCCACGTGTCACCCTCTGATTGGTTGAGGGCCTATGGACTTGGGGACAATTTAGACTTTTTGCCAAAAACACAAAAATGCTAAGTTGCTTGAGTAGACCCAGTTGAATCATGTCCAACCACAAACGACCACGTATAAGAAGATGTTTGAGCTAAAATTTGATGGGAAAAGGATGCCCGTATGACCATAAAAAAATGTAGAAATTGCCAAAGCAATGCCCTAGAATGTTGAAGATGAATTTGATGGGTAAATGATGCCTGTCGACCCTTAAAACATAAAAATGCTAGGGATGCTAGGATGCACAAGAATTTGATTTTTTCGCTAAGGATGACAAATTTCTCAAAATTGAACCAACTGAAACATGTTTTCAAAGAATTTTTGATCATGGAATTGGATTTTCAATGACATACAAGTATAAAATGAACAATTTCGAGCTCCAAAGGCTAGGAAAACACGAGAAAAATGACAGAGGCATTTGAACGGGCAAAATTAGGGCAAAACGTAGGGCAAACTTAGAGATTCCTCAAAATGGTGCAAGAATGGGAAAAAATGAACAACTCAAAGCATTTAAACATAGATACGAGTTGTTTTTCATCAAATTCGAAGGATGGGAAGATCCAAAGCCATTTTTTCTTAGAAATAGGGCAAAAAATGCACTTCCCCTTAGCAAATTAGGGCAAGGTAATGAGTTTGCAAACAATCCAATGCACAAGAATGGAGCTACAACTTCACATCATCGATTTCATGAGGAAAAAAATGTTTCAGAGCACAAATAGCAAAGGGGAAACATGGTAAAATGGAAGAGGATAAAAATGGCCACCAAAACCTACTATATTAAGATACTACTCATAACACTATTATATAAAACATAATGTCAATATAAATTACGTCAATTTCATTTCGTTTTGTAATTTATTATTATTTTATTTGATTCTTAAAATTAGATCCCTAGTAAAAAATTCTCATGTAAGGGATTTAAATAAATTTTTGTATACATTAAGGATTTGCACATTATCATTGATTATACTTGATTTCAATATATTTACTTATCTATGAGCTACTGATGAAAGCATCATTGAAAAATAAGATTAGAAACCAAAATACTAATAACATCATTTCTTTTCTTGTTTTCCATTATCATTTCATGAAAGTAGAATTTTATTGTACATAAAGTTGCAACAAACCCTTTCTAGGGACGAGACACTTTCATACCTTAAGTAGTACATATCTAATATTTGACCTAAATCAACTCAAGACATAATGAACTCAAGGTGACACTTAAATGATACATAGGTATACCAAAATTTATGGTTTTACCCTTCATTACTTAACTAAACCATTGGGTACTATATATTGTATTGTGTTCAATTTTGTCAAAAATAAAATTTTGGTAAAAAATACTAAAATATCTTACTATTTGAAACTAAAATAATAATTTTCAAGAGCTTACCAAGTTGTCGCCTATCAAGGACTAAATGGAATTTTAGGATCAATCAAATCACATGTGTAAGACATCCCTAGCATGTGCTATCCTATCTTGATTAGAACAATACTTTTTATCAATGAAGGTGCAAATGAAATGATATTTTAATTTTCTAACTTACTAATCATATAGTAAATAAATTATTTTACCTATTATTATTAACCATAGGTATTTAAATCTTGTTTTTCAATTATTTTTTTGATTCTATCTTGTTGGTATCCAAATTGATTTTCCTTTGTAAGATGAGCATCATTATAGATTTAACAAGAAGCCTAGAGAGAAATAAATCATCATGTATGTAGTTTTTGTAGCGGGAGATGATTAATTTGGCTCTTTGTCACTCGGATGTTGGAGAAAATGGCACCTTCAAAAGGATTTTATCTCTCCTCACTACTTTAGGTTGTGCCTTTCAAATAGGGTGAGAGGACCCATTTTATAACCTTTTTGGTGAAGGAGAATGAAGATATCCTTCTTTACACAAATTTGAAAGGAAACCTTGAGAAAATATGATCAATGCACCACAATTTAACTCTCATGAGTTGTCATTCGAAGAATGGTGATATTTTCTAAACAAGGTTAAGGTTACTAAAGAATTATGGAATCTTGATTGCATCTCGCATATTTTATTTGTAGAATTTATTCATTTATGGACATACAGGGGAAAACAAGGGTAGTTCAGGTATGATTCATTGTTTTGAATAATTTTTGGTGGGAGATTAAGTAGGATAAAATTTATTTTCCTAGTTCTTTGAGAACCTTTACAAAAATTGGAAAATTAAATGACAGAATGATTGAGAATAGCTAAAATATTCCTTGAACGTGAAAGTGTGCATCAATGGAGGCCCAAATTTGCACGATTTCACACAATATTTGAGAATTCAACACGAAGGCTCGAGCTAAAGACTCAATCAAATATTAAATACCCTTGGTTCCTCACGCCTAAGATACACTCAAAGGCTTACAAAAATCTTTATAAAAAAATGACAAGAAGAGATTTTAAATTGTTTATCTCATTAAAGGATGAAGGATCTTCATAATGAAATTGCAAATGCCACTAAACTATCATAGGGATGATATGCATATGTGATTCGAGGGATTTTAACGGAGATCATTAAACTACATAGGGATGATATCTGTGTGATTCGGAGGATTTTACAAAAGATTTGCAAAGGAACATCAAAACCATTTGAAAACATTCTGAAATAAAAGAAGAGAAAAATTTTCCCAAGATTAATACAGATTAATTCGAAGTTGATTAGATTCATCAGCAGGGGAAGGTTTCTTGAACAATCTCAAAGCTTGTCAATGGTTGTACAATTGCAACCAAATTGACATGATCAAATCTAAAACATAAGAGATTAATAGGTTTCTCAGATGGTCTCTCAAGAAGATGGGATTTCTAAATTTTTTTCGTAAGAATTAAACCCCGACCCTTTGCAAGAGTATTCTCATTACATTTATACAATTCACTTGCTCACTCATCCCAAATTCCCCCCAAAGAAGGATATTCAAGGAATCCTTTGCTTGTTACCAATTTGTCTCGGAAAGTGATGTTTAACAAATTCACACCCAAAGCTGCTAGGTGGAAAAATCATGAACTGATCACATTTCTTAGACCCTCAACCATGACTGGGATGCCATGCCATAGCTTTTTGACAGTCCTTATAATCATTCTTTTATTTTGTCATGTGAAAAATTCCATTTTAAAGCATTTTAGGTGGCTTTATTAATTTTCACCCTTGAGGAAACACCTTAAGAAATGAGTGCCCTCACATGGATGCCTACATTCGTGCCTCTCGAAATGAGTTTCCACACGGGGATTATTCCACATACCTATGTTGCAAGTCCAAAGAAATGAGTGTAAAGAGGAACTAGTTTGAAGCCTCCCACATTTTCCGATAACAATGGTATAGCTTTGATACCAAATGATAGAATAGAATAAGATTGTAATGAACAAAGAGGGACGGAAGCCTCACAAATATTATTGATCATGAAATCAGATTACATAACAATGAAAAAGATGTAATATTTATAGATATTAGATAGCCTCATATGGATAGACATGACACCTATCGAGGCACCAACTACGAGATGATAAGACCCATCACATGCACATGTAATTACTACTAATACCAATATTGAATGTTATCAACATAACAATATTGAATGCGAAATCACTAGACTAGAGTGCACATGTTGCACATTATTAAATAAAAGACAATGCAATAAAATGCAATAAATATGCCTATGATAAATTATGCTAACATTCCCCCTTAATTTTGCATAGTTTCCAATGAAGTGGAGAGGAACTCTTTGAGAAGTGTGAATTTGTCACGTGAAAGTGACTTAGTGAAAACATGCCTTGTTCGGTTGTAGGATGAAATGGAGTTGTATGTTGTGCTTGAGACATGCTCGCGTATGAAATGAAACTGTACTTCAATATGCTTGGTTCTCTCATGAAATCTTTGGATTGTGAACAAGCTTTAGAACTCCTTCATTATCAACATATCTTTGGAGTAGATTTCTGTTGTGGTAGACCAATTCCTTCCGGTATTCGGTGTAGCCATATTGCTTCACAAACAGCTTCACCTGCAGCTCGATACTACTTACTTAGAAGAGCGAGAAACAAAGTTTTGTTTCTTGCTTCCCCATGATATCGGTCAGATCCCATAAAGAAGATGAAGCCTGATGTTGACTTCCTATCATCCATGTTTCCTGCATGATCTGAATCTGAATATCCTATCAAGAAGAAGTTGTCATTCTTCTTGTACTCTAGACCAAGGTCAATTGTACCCTTTAGATATCTTAGTATTCTCTTTGCTGCTTTCCAATGACATATTTTTGGTTCTTGCATGAAGCGTGATAAATAGCTGACTGCAAAGCTGATATCTGGTCTAGTATATGTCAGGTAAATGAGACTCCGATCAACTGCCGATAGAGAGTTGCATTCACCGGTGGTGATGGATCAGAACGAGATAACTGAAGTCTCACTTCCATAGGTGTAGTAATAGGAGTGCAGTCCATCATCCTAAATTTCTCGAGCGTTGTCTTGGTGTATTTCAACTGTGACACAAAGATATGATTCTCTTTTGCCATACTTCGACCTAAGACAATAGTGCATGAGCCGAGATCTGTCATGTCGAACGATCGATTAAAATCCTTCTTTGTTGCATCGATCATCTTCACAGAACTACTGTAATGACTAGATCGTCGACATAAACAACCACAATGACAATCTCCCCCCCTTGCTTTTTGAGGTAGAGATTGGGGTCATAAGGATTCCTTTCGAATCCATGACTTATGAGATGCTCATCAATTTTGATGTACCATGCCCGGGGTGCCTGTTTTAGGCCATATAGAGATTTTATGAGTCTGCATACCATCATCTCTTTTCCTAGTATTACATAACCCTCTGGCTGAGTCATATAGACTTCTTCTTACAAATCTCCATTAAGAAAGGCACTTTTCACATCCATTTGGTGGACTTTCCAGCCAAATTGTGCAGCTGAAGAGCAAAGATCATCTGATTGTCTTGATCTTGTTTGTGGGAGAAAATGTCTCCTCATAATCAATGCCTTCTTGTTGTGCATACCCCTTTCTACAAGCCTTGCTTTATACTTGTCAATAGTCCCATCGATTTGTACTTAGTCTTGAATATCCATCTGCATCAATGGGTTTCTTCCACTGGTGGAAGGTCGACAAGTTGCCATGTGTTGTTCTTCATCTTTGGTGATACTCTGAATCCATGGCATCTTTCCAAGCTTTTGATTGTAGGGCTTCTGAATTATAGATGGCTCAAGCTGTTTCAACAACTCTGCTCATTAGGGCATAATTGACCTCTTCACGAGCTGATTGTGAGTTCTAGGTCGAGGATTGGATGATGTGCTAGGTGCTTCATCCAAATTTGCATCTCTTATTAATTGAGTATACCATTTAGGTAACTTCTTAGTTATTCCATTGGCTTGTGGTGGATCAAGTTTTCACCATCATCTAATTCATCTTTGTCATCTTCGGTGGGAACATCAAATTTTGTCTTCTAAGAGGTGTATTCGCATGTTTGTTGAGTCGTTGAGTGGAGCATCTGCTTGTTTCTTCTCAAAGAACTCAACATCCCTACTTGTGTATACTTTCTTTGCTTTGGATCCCATAATCTGTACCCAAGTGCTTCTTCACTTGTATCAATGAATATCGGTTTCTCGGCTTTCATATCCAACTTGTTCTGTTCTTCTTGGGTATGTGCATGCTAGCTTTACACCCAAATACTCTTAGGTGTGCAATTGATGGTTTCGATTTGACCATGCTTCTTGAGGTGTCACTCCTCCAAGAGCTACTGTGGGCACTCTGTTCAACAAATAGACTTGCGATTCTTGCGAAACTTACGCCCAAAATGTCTTTGTTAAACCTGAGTCATCAATCATACATCGCACCATTTCCATGATAATACGATTCCTTCTCTCAACTATACCATTCTGTTGTGGTGTGTGAGTAGGAGGCATTTGTTGATGAATCCCATGAGCTTCTAGGTAAGTCTTGAACTCATTGCTTGTGAATTCCCCCCCTCGATCTGAGCGGAGAGTTTTGATCTTGCGACCAACTTCATTCTCAACAAGTGCTTTGAACTTCTGAAATGTCTCAAAGGCTTGACTCTTGTTTCTTAGACAATATATCCACATCTTTCTTGAGTAGTCATCAACACAAAGCATGAAGTATTGACATCCAGAATGACTTGGTTGCATGGGCCCACAAAGATCGGTGTGCACCAAATCAAGCTTTCCCTTAGCTCTATATGTGTTCTTCTGGAAGGGTACTCTGTGTTGCTTTCTAGCTAGGCAATTGTGACACTTGTCAGTGTTGTGCTTGAGTGTAGGAAATCCTTTCACCATGTTGCCCTTTTGAAGTGTTTGGAGATAGCCAAAACTGATGTGACCATATCTGCGATGCCATAGTTCTGTAGATTGTGTGTCTTTGGCCACTAGAGCTTGATCATCCTTGTGGACAAAATCAAGTTGGAACATGCGTCCCACATTGGAGGCTCTTGCTACAATCTTGGAACCTCTTGACTTATCTCTTATCAAGCACACTTTTTCTCCATTATTACTGTCAAAATCCAACTTCAAGTTGTGATCAAGGAGTTGACTAACTGATAGAAAATTCTTGGTCAACCCAGGTACATACAATACATTTGTGATTTTGTAGTCATGCTTTCAAGAGGTAGTGAAATGTTTCCAATCCCTTGACCATTGTATGATGAGTCATCACCTAATGACACATGGTTCTTGTTAGGTGAGTCACGTAGTGTGTAGAACCAATCCTTGCGTCCAGTCATGTGTCGAGTTGCACCCGAGTCAACATACCAGATATCTTGTGTGGACTTGGTTTCTTCATCAAATTGAGTAGAATACATGTGGTGTCCTTCATCTGAATCATCCTCATGTTCGGTAATGTACCCTTGTTGTTTGGGTTTTCTTTGCAATTACCATTTTTTTGCCCTTGATTGTTGTTGTTGTTGGACTTCCCTTGATTTGAATTATTGTTACCCTGTTGGTTATTGGGTTTTGAATTACTTGATGAACCCTTTTTGTAGGAATTGTACCAACAATCTTTGATGTCATGTCCCCCTCTATTGTAAATGGGACACTTCTTGGTGTTGTCTCGTTGACTTTGGTCCCTTTGTTGACTTTGATTTTGTTGGGACTTCTTGTGATTGGACTGAAATTTCCCTTTCCTTTATGATTGGAAGATAGTGCTTGCTCATCCTTCATGATCTTTGTTGTTCATTGCCTCTTCTTGTTGGAGTAGATTGACCAACTTCTCAAAGGTAACTGTGTGTTCACTCATATTGATAGTTGTCACAAAGATTTTGTAGGAAGGAGGAAGTGCTCGCAACACAATTGGTACGAGGTCTTCATCACTTATCTCTTTTCCCAATGCCAATAGAGATGCCCTCAAAGTAGCGACTCATCTCAAAAAAACTTCAACCTTCTCATTGTGCTTGAACTTGAGAGTATGCAGTTGTGATAGTAGGTTGAGGATGGCATTCTTGTTCTTTGCCTCATAGACTGTGCTCAACTTATCCCATGCATCCTTGGCTGATGTGGCATCTCTAATGTGGGGTTGCACATCGTCCATTATGCCAAACAAGATGATCAACTTGGCCTTTTGATTGGCCCTGTCAAATTGAACTTGTTGTCTTCCATCATCAAGTGATCTTGTTGTTGTTCCATCTACAATTGTCCATAGGTCTTCAAACTCAAGTAACATCTTGATCTTCGGTTTCCATGTAGCATAGTTGTCTCCTCTAAGTAGTTGTGAATCTGGAAAGAAGAACTTTGGTGCTTGTGCACCCATTTCTGCAATCTAAATTTCTAAAACTCTAAATTTCTGACAAAGGGTAAGGCTCTTATCACTCTAGGTTTATGGTCTCCCTCTCAATATACCGTCAGGCTGATATACCAAACCTTTCTATATATGCTCCCTTCCGATATACCCATCGGTACGTGGAAGAAGATCACCCTTTCAATATACCCGTCAGTACGGAAAGAGGTGTTAACGCACGTGAAAGAATTTAGTACGTGGTACGTAGACAGTACGGAGAGGGGTTTGTGCAAGCACAAACGGATGGGAGGGCTCAAATGTGTGTGTATTGTGTCCTTATTACTCCCCATCGATTTTATAGGGTCGATGCCAGATGACGTTTAGGAAGGTTGTGTTAGGCGTTAAGTGCAGTAGTAGTCATGATGGTATCACCGTAAGCGCTTCAGAGGCACATATACGACCGAATCTTCTTTATGAGATCAAAGATCTCGTGTGATAGAACCAAACATAAAATAAAAAAGTGCACTTTTTTTTTTTTCACTTTATGCACCAAGATTAGTACAAAATGCTCCAAAAGTACATCAAAATGAAGTTTTTGTGTCCCCCCTCTTTAGAAAAAATGGTCTAGAATCACAAAATACACAATTTAGGCCAAAAATATTTTTACCCCCAATAGGTGTTTTTCCGCTAAATTTAGCGGTGGCTCTAAATGTGTTTGGTGAGCTTCTAAATTTGGAAATCTCCCAAAATTTAGTAATTTCTCCAAATTTTCCAAAAAAATAATTTAATAAAAAATATGGAGAGAGTGGGAATTGAACCGTTGACTTGTTTGTTCCCAAGATCCAAACAAACAATCTGAATATTGTTTTCACCTTTTCTCACAAACCGTGATCTAGGTTTTTCTAAAATTTTGACAGCAGCATCATCTGATATTTTCTTGAAACCCACAAAATTTCAGAAGAATCGGAATCTTAGTTTTGAGATCTTACCAATTTACAGCTAGATCTGATTTTTTTTAGAAAAAATGATCCGACTTATATAGACTTTTCGTCATATGTAGAGGCGAATCTGAAGATGATGTAAGCTGCTAAAAGTTGTGTGCCTCCTTCTTATCTTTCAGAAAAAAAAAATGGCACATCAATCCGACATTGTATGAAAAAAGTTATGTCCTTTTTCTAAGAGCTATCTGCTGGAATTTTGTTGGGGATTTGCTTGACCTTTGCTCCCGAATTCTTCACACCTCCACTTTGGATCTGATTTTTTTTTTTTTTTAGATCTGATTTTTTTTTCACTTTTTTTTAGATCTGCAATTTTTTTCAAGATCTCTCCTTTTTTAAAGATCTCTTTTTTTTCACAAATTTTTTTTAGATCTGTGATTTTTTCAAGATCTTTTTTTTTTTAAAGATCTCCAAATCTGAAATATTCCACCAATATGTTGGATCAATTGGCTATGCCTGATGACTAATAATTTTTTTTTTACCTTATAAATAAGTGGATAGGTCAAATTTTAGTTGAGGATGCTTGGAAGGAATGGAGGTTGCGGGATGCTTTGATGGCTCTCCTTTGATGCGAGATCTTCTTCTCGATGGATCCTCTCTAATAGTGCTCCTCTTGACCTTGCTTGGATAGAACTGCTCACGATACCAAATGATAATAATGGTATAGCTTAGATACCAAATGATAGAATAGAATAAGATTTACGATGACCAAAGAGGGACGGAAGCCTCACAAATATTATTGATCATGAAATCAGATTACATAACAATGCGAAGAGCTGTAATATTTATAGATATTAGACGACCTCATATGGATAGACATGACACCCTATCGAGGCACCAACTACGAGATGATAAGACCCATCTCACATGCACATGTAATTACTACTAATACAATATTGAATGTTATCGACATAACAATATTGAATAAGTCACTAGACTAGAGTGCACATGTTGCACATTTAAATAAAAGACAATGCGATAAAATGCAATAAATATGTGGTTACGCTATCTGGGTCTGATTGGACCTCCAGAATTATGCATCCCCATGAAAAATATCTCCTGCAGACTTTTTGTATACTTAGTGCGAATCGGTCTTTGAAGAGCACCGCTCAATGTGCTGCGAGGTGAGTTCAAGGTCATGTGTCGGACACCTGAGTGTGAGCCATTTTTTGAAGTACTGGGTGCATCTATGATGATTTCCTTGACCTTGAAGGATGCAATCTACTAATTCAGTTCCCATTGAGATGTACAGTGAGGATTTGGTGTATAGATCTTTGAGGTTAAGAGGACACGCGAGGATATTTCCTTCTAAAGTTAGTGTGAGCCATAAGAAGACTATGAGATTTTGGATACAATAAAATCTTATGATCAGAGTATGGATGAATCCTCTTGATAAAATCGCGTCTTTCTTACATGTAGATTATAAACCATGGTCTTGATATAATATTTCTTAAAACTCTATACTCGTAATCACGATTAATTACGAGTGATTGATCACATACATGAATCCATTGAAACTAGTTATCTGAACTAGACATGTAACGAGTGGAATATCTTGAGAGCAAGTGACCTCTAATGAAATACTCTGAGAATTGACTAATCTTCATAGATAGAAGTGAGGCATTGCCCGAGTGATGGTATATCGAACTAAGGGTCGAGGTCACGGCGGTGGAAGGAGAGGACCTCTTGGATCAACTAACACAAGCGTATATAGTGAGAATTCCTCGAGAATGCAGAGCCATTTTTATCTATTATCTAAGGTGTAGGAGCTATGGACTTAATAACTTCCTTAGATAAAGACATTCACGATTTATGTATTTGAGATCTACATGAAAAAAACACTAACGAAAGATGAAGGGGCTTACCCTTATTGAAAAACCATTTGATGGAGATAAAATTTGGTTAAGTTTTGAATGATGACGTTAAATTTGAGCTTGTCTTTAGTCAAGCATTTGCGAGACTAGTGAACTAATCTAAAGTTTGGAATCAAATCCTATTTAGCTAAAATCGAGGAGATTTATCGGGGCCTATCTTATCACGATGGTTGAACATTACCATTGAAGCATACCTGATTGGGCGTAAGCGATTATCGATTAAGTTGCGTAGGAATTCATGAAAATCCTTAAAGAGAAAACACACGTATTAAGTTAGATGAAATTTAGTCAGCAATCCAAATTAGTCTAAATAGTATGAATTGGAAAAGTCCATACCACATGATTGACAATTTAATATTCTACGGAAATGAAACCATTGGAAATAGGAACGAAGAGATCGGGATAATAACATGACTTACCTAAAGGAGATTAGTTGAGGAGAACGGAGTTGATGTTAGTGGATGCCAAAAGTATGATGACATGAGGCCTAAGCATTCCTGGCAAAGTGTAAATCCGATCTGGCAGAATCTTATGAGAATTAAATTGAATGTGAAGCATGTGATGTGATACGGCTAACTTTGACAAATATTCAGGAATAGATAGCAATGCTCATTAGGATGCTTAGTATGTAGTACTCGAGTTGGATGTCGTAGTTTATCGAAGGAGTTACCACCATTGATGTCACTTGTGTAACATATATGGCAACCAAAAAATAAATCCCTATTGAGATAAAGAAAAGCCCTTGACAGATAAGCATTTAAGGGTGCTCATGTTCATGGCTTGAAGAAAGATTTGGATGAATCAATTAGATACGTTTCTAGCTTTTACTCCATAGGAACCCCTGGACAATTGTTATGAAAATAAGTCTATTTTACAAAATGATAAGGGTCGATTATCTAGTTCAAGACAAACCAAAGTGCATCATTGGGATCCCAACATGTTACTGATATTTGTACACAGAATAAATGCCTTCGATATGGCGAAATCAGTGATGAGGATTTGAATAATAGATCGTGGTAAATATTGGATACCTAAGGTATTGCATCCATCGGAATACAACCAACCGTATAAATTATGTTTAGACTGCATTTGGCTCAGTACTCTCTGCCTTATGCAGTATGATCCCTTTATGGTAAAATGGCAGGACATCAAACATGGAAAGTCTAGTAAGTATCTTATAGTTTAAGGAATATGGCAGATTCACTTGTCCTAAGTCTGACACGCATTGTTTCAGCATGTTGAGTACCTGAACCATGTCCAGAGACCGAAATCATGTCTCTCCACTGAACAAAACAACCTCAGTTAATGTATTTTTGCGAAAAATAGCATCAATAAAGTATGACATTTAAAGGTGATCAGTACCCGATCAGTTCGCACAAATTAAGGATTCAGGCGCGCCCAGGCACCCGACTCTACTTTTTAGACTTGTAAAAGACAATAAAAATGGTAGAATCCCAGGAAATTATAGCATTTTGATTCTGAGAGATAAGGTAGAACCTGACTTCAATAAATGATCTTTCTGGGAAAAGATTAGATTATGACCACATGAGGTGATCATCAAAGTCTGGAAAGGTGGGCTACAGTTATCTTATTCCTTCACATGTATCACTCTGATGCAATAAGTTCATACACCACCATTGGATCGGTATAATACTAAATGGAAGTCGGATGATTTTTGACTCGTTCCGTGCTCCGTACCGTTGGTACATGAAGACTTAGGTAACATTGAAATAGATGACCTGGATGCGTAGAGAATGAGTCTTTTCTACTAAGCCACTGATACGATGAATAATTATTAAGCTTGCATTACTTTTGGATCCCATAGTCTTAGAACCATGGTTGAGAATGCAAGTATGAAATCTTTGCAACTCAGAGTTAGTTGACGATAATCCTTGAAAGATGAAGAAATGGATGTGCCTAGACAATACTATTAAAATTGTCTTGATATGGTCCGAAATAGATGAGTGACTGAGCAATTTATATGCAAATAACCTCACGGCATGATATATAAGACATGTATTACTGCCGGTTGCCTTGCAGCAGATGTAAATGTATTATGTGAAGAGTATCCCATTGGGCCATCTATGGCTACGAGGAACCAAGTGTGGGAAATTACTGTTAAACCACACTCATGGATGGCTCTATGTAAATCTCGAATCAAATAAATAAACCATGTATACATTATACAAAATCAAAGATTAGTCACTTTCCAGCAACGCATCGTAAATACCTTATAAGTATTGACCTTCGTAACTATTTAGTGCAGGAAAATATCCTTCAGTATCTTGAACACAAAATACTGCTGATCAGCGCCGGAAAAAAGCCTATGTAGAGCCTCATCCCGTGAAATCAAAATTAATTATCCGAAAACAAATCAAATTATAAACCCATTTTCGAAACCAAACATCCCCAACTAATCTAGGTAGAACAAAGTTTCCCAACCCGTCAAACGAAAAGCGTCAAATTTAAACTCCTAGTTGGGTCTATAATGTAAGACCCTTGTGCGTCCTTAACCTACTGATCCATATCACCCTGTAGGATCTAGCATCATTTGGGGAGCTTGCTCATTGAAAAATTATAAAAACGTAGTTGCTTGCACGATGATGAGGATAATAAACAATTATTAGTAAATCTCAACGCGTCTATTGATTCGATAATTGATTGATTCCATGTATTCTTTAGTAGAGATCTTCAAGTGTACATACTTGAAAACATCAAAAGGCCGATAAAGCCCAGTGAGATCATACATAAGATATTCATTAATCATCTTTGCTTGAGTCAGTTAGAGTGCATCTGGAGGCAGGTAATCAATTTCTGTAAGATTTTGGTGCTCAGGCACTGACCTGACCCAAGTCATCGGACGTCATCTTGCTAGGAGTCGGTATTTGAAGCTTAGTTTCGCCTCCAGCGGAAAATGCAAAGGGTGAGTTGCATTGTATAGTGTTGATTAAATGGGATTCGCATTACTCAGGTCCAAAGATTATAGGAACTTAGAAACGTTATCGTAAACTTTAGCGTGAATGCTTGGAGAAGTTATCCTTATGAGAAGAATGCTAAGCCGAAACTTCTCGATTCGTAGATTGGAAGTGATTGTCTTTAAGACTTCCAAATCAACTTTTACCCTTTGTCAGATAAGTTCTACCATCCTTAAGGCATATAGTATGACGATATTTGTGTGTCTATCATGACTTTTGACATGTCTAACATTGTATTTGAGAATGACTTACTATTCGTATGGAAATATGTTTTCGTCAATCGGACGGCGAAATTCTTAAGCATATGTTTGATCTTGTAATGGTCCTGGCATTGGTGTTTATGCGGGATTTGTTTGACATGCTTTCATGAAATAATGAATATGTGTGAAAGTAGGTGATTTGTATAACTACTTTATAAGGCAGTGAAAAAGGCATGTTGAGTCATTAATTTTGTTGCATGATTGTGAGATTAGGACATGTTCGAGTGATTTACAGTATGACTTTTGATACTCGAGATAGGTACATATTCTAGTCCTCACTTTTCGATTCTCACAGGGTCGACTAAACTAGCACCTACCTTGTATGACCTTGCGATGTTGGTAGTGCATAGTTTTTATCTTCTCCATTTGCATCTTTCTTTCTTGTATGGATTTTGTCATTTTGCATGATATCCATTTAGTGAATTCACTTGAAATTTTACAAGAATTCTGAGCTACCATTCTTGATGGTAGAATGATTGTTGGATGGTCTTGGCCTCAATAGTGGTGAGGGCACTAGTGACAACTCTTCTTTTTGACATGTAGGCCATTTGACCGACTGATTTGGGTGTTTGAGTGTCCTCTTGAGTGCTCAGTCTTTCTTCATGGCAATTACTGTTCGGATGATGTTACACTGTACTTGGTGCGGAATGGTATAAGTGTGAATTAAATCAACATCGATGTATAGTTAATGCCATGAGTGAGTTATGATATCGTATGAAACCCGTATGTTCGTTAATCTATATTTATTATTATTTCAATTTGTGTAATTCAAAGTAGCGAAAGGTAAATCACAATCGTAAATCCTACGTAAGGATAATCGTATTGGCATCGACACATACAGAAGGACGTCATATAAAGCCTTGGATTAGGGTTCAGGGTTGTAAAATGATATTATGTTTTGGACATCTAGAATATAGCCCTGCCGGATTAAAATAGCACGAAAATGTTAGTAGATGTTTGTAATATGCTTAGGTGTCTGACTGAACTAACAATAGATGTTAGTGCGATCAGCATGAAACATGTTCTTATGAGAATTATTAGTTTGATTATCAATAGTCCAAGGCTGACCCATTGGAGATGTATTTTATCTCTAGGATTGCTAGTTGACTCGAGTTGTTCTGACACGGAACCTACTTCACGTGATGTCTGGAGTGGAGATTATGGAGAGGCATGTCTGAAGTTTCTTAGATGACTATTTGTTTGTATTGGTTTATTTTTAAAAAAAAATTGTAATTCGAGGATCAAGTTAATAATAATAATAATTTTTAAAATAATAATAATTAGTATTATAAATGCATGTGCATGTATACTTTGCTTAATGCTAAATCAAATGAAAGCAAGAACTACCACCTAAAATAGTTCTACTACGATTTAGCTAAAACAAAGCATAAACACCATCATGATAAGAATTAAACAAGGGTTGATCTTAGCATTCATCATACAAACTTTGAAACTAACAATGCTAAATATCTAAACTCCTCTATTCTCTAACAACAAATAAATGAATGGACCTAAGTAAGCTCCATGGCTATCAAAATAGTTGTCCTTAATGCTCGAGAACCTAGGAATGGGGCTAATCAAAGTTGGGACTCTACGAAGACCCTTTTGACACCTCCCATATGACCTGACACTTTAAGAAAGAGCAACTCTTGAGATGATGAACTCTCAAAGGGAAGGTGCAAGCTCTTAGTCTCTTTGCTATATGCTTTGCATTTACTCTCTTAGAAAGTTTAGGTGTAAGTAAAAGGTAGGTGGAGGGCTCTTTATATAGCCGAAGGATAAAGGATTCAACACATTCTCATGAATGTGGGATAAAAGGTAAAACATGATTAGGAATGGATAAGGTTGCTTTATTAAAGGTAACCTTACTTTAGAGAAGGGTTTAATACATGTTTAGCAAGTCATGGGAGTTGGGGGTATTTTAATTAATCAAAGGTGATTAATTAATAGGTAGGTGTAAGCTTATAGAAGCCAATTAGAGGAATATTAGTGTGATTTAGGCTATTATAAGGGGATTAAATCAATTAAATATTGATTTATTGGTTAAATGGAAGGAAAGATAATTAATTAATAATAATTAATTAGATCTAGGTAGAAGGGTGATTTATTAAGCGGAAGGTCGTTAATTAAGGTATTTGTTGGATAGGAAACTTAATTAATTAGCTTAGTGTAATTAATTAATGATGATATGAGGAAAATGAGTGCTTTTGCGATATGTCGTTGATTTTGAGAAAGGGGATAATTAGCACAATTTAAGTATTTAAATTGCTTGGCGTAATTATAGGTGTCTACATTTGCCCCTCTTTGGGGTGGCATAAGTGATGCCACTTCAAAGATAGTAGGCAAAGAGATTTTGAAGATGGAAGAAAAATTAGTAGGAGGGAGAGATGCCCCCTCGAGTGTCGATGGGGTGATAGAAGAACTTCGATCGACGATCGAAAAAGGTGAGGAAGTAGGTAGAAGAATGGGGACGAGGCGGGATGCCTGGAGGAGAGGAGAATTAGGGGTGAAAGGGAAGTCGTGTAGAAGAAATATGGATGAGGGGAGAGAAGAGCTTAGCCTCTAGCTGCTTTATTTTTGGAACAAATTTGATGTCATCATATTGCCATAGGAACTACATCATCGGTCCTTATAAAAATATAAGCATACGACAAAGGTAGAATGACATGAAAAGCCATACTACAAACAATTGTCCATTGCTGAAAGTATGACTCCACATGTGACATACTGATAATGCGATACGATACGAGAAGGAAACAAGCTCATATAACGAGGGGAAAACAAATGCGAACACACATATCTAACCCAATGACGGTCAAGACGGTTTCTAAAATGTTTGTTATCGATCTTTGAAGAGATCCACAAGTTCGTGATTGTGACAAGGGTTAAAAATGATGCCCCGAGCAAGGATACATACGAGGGAAATGAAAATGGACACGGGGTCCATGAAAAGCATTTGTGCAGCTTGCAGAAAGCTTGACAGGGCGACCAAAAGTGCCCCAGTGCAGGCGAAGCAAGCGGTAGCTTTTGTGAATGGTTGTGAATCCGGTGATCGCATGAGTCGTATTAATCGGGGAAGATGTGAGACAAACCAACGAGGATATGGAGAAAATACCATACGCGAGACACAAGTTTCAGCCGTAGAAGCAAGTTACCATTTTGTAGGGTGTTTTACTTTTTAGGAATTTTTGAAAAATTTTGCCTTGTTTTTAGATTTTTTTTGATATAGTAAATGTTTGTATTGTTTTGGCTTTACAGACCATTGTGATAAACAATAGAAGGAAAGAGAGAAGAAAAAGAAGGGCCTAGGGCGATAGAAAGTTCCCTAGGTGGAAGAAAAGAAAGCAAGCGACAAATAATGTCCTTGTTTAGTGGAAAAATTAAGAAAAATAATTATTTGAAAAATAATTATTTACGAAGGTGTGAAGAAGAATAAAAATCGCATGAGGAGCAATAAAATTGTCCAGAGGAGAAGAAAGGGGTATAGGAAAAAAATGCCCCTAATACGGTGAAAAATAACGAGAAAAATGTGTATTTTGATGGATATGGACAAGGATGATATGATGATATTGATGCGGGGGGATAGATTTGCAGATTATGCGCACCCCTCTTGCCCCCATTGATGATACGATATGTGATGATTAGCTTAGCATACATGCATGATGTAAAAAACTTAGCATTTTTGTTTATATATGATGTATAGATGATCTTTAGATGTGATGATAGTGATGGTAATGTGATGGATAACAAAACAAAGCACATGCAAGAAACATGACCAAATGCATTAAGAAAGAAATAAAGAATTAACACACTAGCATGTCAAAACCCACTCTGATATGCACAGAGAAGAATGAATCTATTTAAAGCGAAAAGATAAACTATGAAAAAGTACACCCAAATGACAAACAACTCAAAAGAAAGCACGTAAAACACTATACAAGCAATGAGAAAGCAAGAAAACAAGACAATGCAAGTAAATGTTTTTGTAAGATATATTTTTCATAAACCGATTTTCTATTGTTTAGGTTTTTGTGAAACAATTTTCTATTGTTTTTGTGTTTTGTGAAACAATTTTCTATTGTTTTTGTGTTTTGTGAAACAATTTTCTATTGTTTTTGTGTTTTGTGAAACAATTTTCTATTGTTTTTGTGTTTTGTGAAACAATTTGCTATTGTTTTTGTATTTTGTGAAACAATTTTCTATTGTTTTTGTGTTTTGTGAAACAATTTTCTATTGTTTTTGTGTTTTTGAAACAATTTCTTTGTTGTTTTTGTATTTTGTGCCAAACAAATTTTCTATTGTTTTTGTGTTTTTAGGTTTACAAAGCTATGTGCGAGTAACCAAGAAAGCATGGATGCCCCGGCGTTAGGTGGGGAATATACTGAGAAGCGAAGCCACGCTGACATGAAAAGAAGGTGAAATTCGTTGAGTTGCCCCAGGCGTAAGATGGGAAATAACGAAAGACCACGTCACCTGAGGCCGAATAGAAGAAGGCAAAGCCGGATCAAGGTGGACTAGATGGTGTGCACAAGGAAACTCGAAGGTAGGGCCGAGTCGAGGAAAAAGACAACTACCCTTGAATACTGAGAATGCTTGTGAACAACGAATCCTCCCGAGGCCGAGCACGGTTTTCACCCGAGGACATGTCTAAAGTGCCCTGATTGCGTGGTTTTCACTAGTGGACGACCTGTTTTCTCTTCTTCTTCTTTTTTTTTTTTTTTTTTTTTGATTTTTTGATTTTTTTATTTTTTTTTATTTTTTTAAGACTTTCTTGTGCCATGTTTAGGCATAAAACCTCTTAAGATGCATGGAATTCATGGGCTCCCGAGCTCATCACCATTGGGGTGAACTAACATGCCTGTGCCATACTTTGAAGCTATGACATAGGGTCCTAACCGGTGTGGTTCGAACTTCCCTTTCTTTTCTCGCTTTGCTCACGGTGTTGCTGGTTCTCCTTCATAACTAAATCACCCACCTCAAGCGGCGAGGATGATTCTCTTGTTGTAGTTGCGGGAGATTACGTGTTGATATACTTTCGGGTGATTAAGAGCGCGAATGCGCCTCTCATCCGGGAGCTCTAACTCAGCCAATCTTGCCACTCGGTAATCTTCATCCTTATCAAATAGTCCCTAGAAGAGAAATTGGCGAGGGATGGGAGTTCAATCTCTAAAGGGATGATAGATTCTGTCCCGAACACTGAGGAATATGGCGTCGCACCGTGAGTGCGAATTGATGTTCGGTAGGCCGAGGGTGGGTGGATTTGTAGGTGCCGGTTTCGACCGTTTTTGCTAACCATCTTCTCCATTATCCTTACCAAAGTCTTGTTTGTTGCCTCGAAGCTTGTCCATTACCCACGAGGGTAATATGGCGTGGACCATTTAATCTGATTTGGAACCGTTGGCAAAGACCTTTCACGTTTTGTTCTTAAATGACTTCCCATTATACGTGATGATAGGTGCGGGGATACCATATCGGCAAATAATGTGATTCATGATGAATTTAGAAATCTGTGCTCTGTGACATAGGTTAAAGGGACAGCCTCCACCCATTTTGTAAAGTATTGTTTTGTGATGATATGTGTATGACCATCGGATGAGGTAGGAGTAAGCTTCCTATTAGATCAAGTCCCCACTTGGAGAATGGCCACGGGGTAGTGATTGGTTGCTGATATGGTTGCGATGGAGCATGGATGAAATTTCCATACTTTTGGCATAACACACATTTTCTAACATAATTACAACAATCGGTTTCCATGGTGGGCGATAGTAACCTACTCTTATGCAGTTTCTTAGCAGACCATTCCATTTGTATGTACTCGCATACTCCTTCGTGTACTTCTTTAATTGCACGGATTGACTCGGCACATCCAGACAACGTAATGTGAATTCCCATCGTAGCCATGATGATAAAGTGTACCCTCTAACCAGGGGTGTAAGGCTATCTGGCGAATTAGGCTCTGCTTTTCAGAGCGGGAGATTTCGGGAGGGAATGTACTGTCCTTAAGATAGGTGAAAATGGGTTCATACCATGGTGAATGGGGACCAACAACCTCACAAGCCAAGCAAGATTCTGGCATGTCATACGTGGGCTGGCGTAGATTTTCTACGAAGAATGGCATATCATTGTTCCCTGGCGGAATACGAAGCATAGATCCCACCGTTGCCATAGCATCTGCCGATCTATTCTGCGCTCTTGGGATTTGCTCAAAGGTAATGCGCACAAAATACTCCTTCAGAGTTTCCACCAACTTCTTATAAGGTATGAGCTTGTCATCCTTAACTTTATACTCATCATTAACCTGTTTGATGATTAGCTATGAATCACCTACAACCTTCACATGTTGAATATTCCACTTGATGGCTAGCTTCATCCTGCATTAGTGCTTCATATTCCATGATGTTGTTTGTGCGAGGAAGGCTAGGCGGAAAGCTTTGTGGTATAGGATCACTGAAGGAGTAATAAGGACCACTCTGCTTTGAACCATGAAAGCGTAAAGATCCATCAAAATGTATACGCCATCGATAGATTCTTGATGTAGAGCAAAGATGCATCTGGCGAGATCCGGACTCAAAGGTTACGTATGCTTTGCAAAGGTGCTTCCAGCTAATTTGAGTCGACAAGTACTTGTCCTTTAATTGATTTTTGATGGACAAATTCTATATCAAACTCTTTGAGTAGAATGATCCAATTAGCCATTCTACCTGTGAGGGCGGAGTTTGGACAACAAATACTTGAGTGGGTCGGGCCTTGGATATGAGCTTGGTCTTAGTATTTAGTAGGTAATGGCGAAGTTTAAAGGTAAAAACAACGGCCAAGCAAGCCTTCTCAATCGAGGATAATTACGTTCATAGGCGATGAGGGTGCAACTCAGATAGTACACTGCTTTCTCTTTATGGCTAAGGTCATATTGGGCGAGCAGTGCACCAATAACATATTGCGTAGCGGAAATATAGAGCAAAAGTGGTTCTCCCGGAGTGGGAGGCATGAGGACAGGTGGATTAGCCAGGTATTGTTTAAGCAAAGCAAAGGCTTGTTGTTGCTCAGGTCCCCAGATGAAAGTGATGTCCTTCTTAAGCAAATGAGTGAATGAGTGACATTTATCTGCAAGCTGGGAGATAAAGCGGCGAATGGCTTGAATTTTCCCTTGCAAGCTACGCAGTTGCTTGATATTCTCAGGTGGAGGCATTTCTGTGATGGCAGATACTTTAGCAGGGTCTACCTCAATACCTCGTCTTGACACGATGAAGCCTAATAGTTTCCCAGATAGCACACCAAAGACACACTTCTTTGGATTTAGCCTGACTTTGTATTCACGTAGGCGTTCAAAGATACGCGCAAAATGATAGGATGTTCCTCTCTTGTTTTGGACTTTCCCAGGATGTCGTCTACATAGTCTTCCATGATGTCATGAATCATATCGTGAAATATTACTGTCATGGCCCGCTGATAAGTTGCTCCCGCATTCTTAAGGCTGAATGGCATCACGATATGAAGGTGCCCCGAGGAGTTATGAAAAAGCTGTTTTGTGTTGGTCTTCCTCGGTGATCTTAATTTGATTATAACCGAAAAGCCATCCATAAGTGATAGCATTTCATACCCTGCGGTTGAGTCAGCAATCATGTCGATGTTGGGCAACGGAAAGTCATCTTTAGAGGGCAAGCTTTATTGATGTCCCTAAAATCATGCAAATTCGGATACAATAGGTTTCTTACGGGCCGGGAACAATGTTGATATCCATTGAGAATAATCAATTGGCACGATGAATCTGCTGCTGCAAGCAACCTTTCCGACTCTTCTTTAACTAATGAGGCCACTCTTGGGTGCATCTTTGAAGCTTACTGTTTGATAGGCTTAGCGTCTGCGTGCCTGACAAGTTATGCATGACCAAAGTTGGATCTAAGCGGGCATGTCTTTGTAAGACCATGCGAACACATCAATAAACTCTCGCATGTAGCATAGTGAACGTCTTTTGTTCTCGGGTAGAGTGATGCTCCCAATTTTACTATCTTGGGATCTTCTTGAGTGATATTGACATCAATGGTTTCTTGACTAACAATTTTGATAAATCCTCCATACGCGTGGGATCGGGAGGTAGGTTGAGATCTTCATCAAGGATGTCTCTACGAGATTTTCATCCTAGTGTGGTCACTTTGTTTGTCCTTTGATTTTCTTATTTGTTTGTCGGACCCGATGCCTCAAAGAGGTTTTCAGCTGTGTGACTTGGACTTTGATTTTTGCCGAGGCTTTTCTTTAGAACTCTTGCCCTCGCTTTTCTTTAAATTTTTGACCACGAAGTTGACCTCCTCGCGAAGTAGGCGCAGGTGTCTAAGTCGATAAAGAAACCCTTCTTGTGATCTCAATCGGAATTGTATCCCTTATGCCCATGAACTCTGCAATAGCCTCGTCATTCTCGAATAAATCTAGTGGCACGTGCGTTGTTGGTCCCATTCAAAGGGAGGGGTATCTGAGGTCAAGGGTTGGTTCATTGGGGGTGATGGTTAGGACAGCATTATTCATGAAAAGGTTCGTGGAGGCGGATCCTCATATTGGCTCAACAGGAATCCGTATCATTTATCAGATAATCGGAGCTATCCTCATGCTCAGAAAAGTCGCATCTTGATCGTTGGGGTGTGCTCCATAAGGCGAATCCCAATGCCATATCTTTTGTTTTGAAATGTGGAAGAGAGGACTGGTTCTCTTTGTCCTTGTTCATTCCTCCCACATCCTAGGCCTTTGTAGCCCATGGGTACATCATTCTGCTAGATTTTTCATATTAAGGGGTTTGATAACAAGATGGTGAGTGTCCTCGGGGACCCAGTAGTAGGTGGATCAAGTAATTTTTCCTCGGCTAACAAGCCTCCGGGTAGGAACGACCCAATAGTATGTTCCTCTCTAGGTCTCCTGAAGCGGTAGTTGGGTCGACCTCTAGTCTTGGGCGATAAGGAGAGGTCAGAAACCAAGAGCGCTTGTTGTACATTATACTCCCCACAGCCATATTCCAAAATTTTCATCTCCCATGAATTAAATGGAGATGTTGAAGTAGATGCCCCATGAGTGCAAGAAGCAGAAGAGAATTTGAATCTACTCGAGATTCCATGGCCTCGAGAATGAAGAGGGATAGCTATATCGTGGAGGGACATGCATATGTACCCTTTCGTGCAAAGCTATTAAGAGCTCTCTGATGAGCAAAGGGCTCGAGTCTCTGGTATTGTTATTGTATGTCCCTCATGCTTGACTTGATGCATTGATGAAATGTTGATGGCAACTTGCTTGCATGGCATGGATCCGTGAGTCGGCCTAGAAGCATATTATATGGAAGTTCCAAGTCTAAGGCGTGAAACTTTGTCGATGGCAAGTGGGGCCCACCTCCATTGGCGGCGTAATGGTGCTCGACTCTCTTTCAGCGTTGTCGTATGCGGTGATAGTGATGATATGGGACTCAAGATCTACCTCTGTATGTCCCGATTGTTTGACAACTTAAGCGTGCTGAAATATTCAATCGATCCATTGTCACAAGCACCCGTTTGATTTTCCTGCGGTGACTACCTCGATGTATAAGGGAAGATTATGTGTAGGATTCTCGGTAGGGACCTCCCTATGGTTGAAAGTGAGATGCTCACTAGGTGCAATATTTGCCACCGCGGCTTGAAGGTATGCGGGATCAACTTCAAAGGCACTCCAGGCCTGAAGAAGAGTTTGATACAAAATTCCTTATGCACATTGGATATCTTGAGAAGATCTAAGATCGAGATCTTACGGAGTGTCTTCTCAAGTTGTTCTAAAGGTTATATTTACCGGTTTGTGGGGTCAGCAGAGAGGGTTACGGAATCACGAGGCGGGCACGCCTTATTCTGCATGTACATATGATCCTTTCCCTTGATCTGGATGGTATTGACACGGTCAGTAAGGGAGCGAATACATCCGATAAGTGAATCGTAATGATTGTTATCTCTCTTGGTATACAAGTAATTCGTGGCTTTATAGGTTTGGGATGACTCTCCCCGATCCGGTTTTTCCTTTTCCGACTTATCATGCTTGGGGAATGGTTCCTTATAAATCCCCATTTTCTTGTTAGGTGTTTGCATGTAGGTAGGGTTATCCACCTCTATCTCCCAGTTGTCCATCAGTGAGGTCTTGAATATAGTGGCGAAGTCATGAAACATTTATCATTTTATGACCTTTAACGCGATGCATTTCGCAAGTATTCATGCTCCTTATACCATGAAGGTTTAGGAGTGTTGTCATCGAATGGTTGTGTTGTAGGATAGGTCATCATGTGGGCCGCATCCAACTGTTTTAGTATGACAGACAACGGCTCATTGAGGGAGGTGAATGTTCTTCGCTTTGGTGGTGGTTGAATTGGGCCCTTGGTGGTTTAAAGGTTGGTTTGGTTTGGACCGTTTGAACACGTTTGGAATCGGTGATTAAAGTCTCCCTGCGTTTTGTTTTTGTTAAAGATCTTTGGCTTTTCAGCGGGTTTGACACTTTGGTTGTCTTTAGATTGGGTTTTGAGGGTGCCTTTGGCAATGAGAGCCTTTTCTATTTGAATCCCTTTCTCGATAACCTCCTCAAAGGTGCGGACACAATGCATTTGGAGGTGGAAAGCTATATACAGGTTGAGATTAGGGACGAAAATCTTTGTGAGTGCTTCTCGGGAAAGCGAGGAAGCATTGCTATCCCTCTCCATCGTTGGAGGAAGTGGCGAAGGTCTCATTTGGGCGTTGTTTTGTCCTGCAAAATTCTGCCATGGTGACGTCACTCTACATGTTATATGAGAAATGGCGCGCGAATCTTTCGCCGATTACAGCCGGTGAAAATTGATCCTCGTGGCGGCGCGTAAACCATTCTAATGCTTGACCTCACGAGACTCTTAGGAAAAGTCGATGAGGTAATTATCACTATAAGACACCTCTTGACATGCCATGTAGAAATCTTTAACATGATCCCTTGGGTCTCCCTTTCCTTTGTATTTGTCGAACTTTGGCATATCAAATTTCTTTGGAAAGGGTTGAAGGGTCATTGTCTTGTCAAAAGGATAGGGGCATAGTTCTTCATATTGGTATTTCCTAATACTCCCTATATTGCTTTCTTGTATGCTCACAAGCGTTGCTTTCATAGATTGTACTTCTTGTGCGAGCAATTGTTCTTTAGTGGGAGAAACGGGGATGTGTACATGATGATACCCTGTGTCTTCTTCTCCTTGGTTTTCTCGATGGAGTTCGTGGATCCTAAACTTAGGCTTTGACTTTTGAACATTCTTGTTTGTGTCTTTCTGTACTTGGAAAGTAAGCAAAAGCTAGTTGTCGGCTTAAGTTACTGAGTTGTTGTTGGATTGTGACTTGGTTTGTGTCTTCTTCTTCTAAAGGTTCCTCCTCTTCGTATTGTGGAGGTTCTTCCCCTGTCTCATGTTCTATCTTGTTTCTTCGTGGCACTTTGATGAGGGGTATTCTATGCCCTACCACTTTATCATTTTCTACATAAGAAGTGGAAGCATGTCGCTTTGTTAAAATATCTTCCATATTGATAAGGGGTGTTCCTCCTTAGTAGTGTCATTTGTTTGTAGTATTGGTTCCTTCTCAATGGGCAATTTGGCCCCTAATTCCATGACCGTGCGAAAACTCTATCTTTGTTTCTAAGGAGAAACTCTCATCTAGTAGAGTGGGGTGAAATCAAAGTTTGCGTGTGGTGATTCTAATTCATTTCCACTTTATGATCGACCATCTCTTGTTTCCTTTTTCTGCGAGAAAATAGTGGTCTAGATCGTGTCCAGATAAATGGGTTTGACCCTTATGCATTAGAGGTTTCCCAAGCTTGCTGTTGTTCCTCATATGTTTGTTTCTTTAACCTGAGATAGGCGTCTTAGGAGCCATGTTTTCGTGATAAGTTTACTAAGGTAAGTTGTAGATTTGTTCAAAATTCAATATACTACCCCCAAGTGAAACACAAGATGTGCGTGTTAAGAGTAAATTAACGGTGTGAGAATACCAATGTGATAGAATGATAAAGTCACCAATGAAACAATCGTTTGGTATCAAAACTTAATCAAATGAAGTACCTCAGATTACGTTTTAAAGTAATTTATGGCTTGAGATGATTAACAAGATGTCTCCACTTATGCCGAGTTCAAAGGAATGAGTAAAAGCGTAAGTAAATACATGAAGTTAAATGCGATCTCCCAATCAAGATATACGATGAGCAAGCTCAAGTGCGATTAAGACCTATATCTCAAAAAGTGTCAAATTACGATTTGCGAATGACACAACAATATCACAAGATATGTTAACCCACTTTGCGAGAAAGTGGAGTATTGATATCGAGTGTTATTGATATGAACGCGCCATAAAGCGAAATGGTAGTTCTAACACCTTTTGAAATCGAGGTAATAATAAAAGCGAACAAAAAAGCTCAAAGTATAGCTAGGAATAGTTAAGAATGTGTGCGGTAATGCGTAGCCGTCAATATAGGTATTTATGTCGAGTTTAGAAACAAGCGTAAATATCGAAATTGTAATGATACGAGACAAACAAACTAACTCCTCTATGGAAGTCACTGTGATGATGAACCATGCTAACTTCTGATGGCGATCTTGGCGTGGGTATCAAAGATCCTTAATGGCTACCAAATGGCGTGAAAACGCGCTCCATCTCACTTTAGGCGTTTAACTAAGATCACATGAACATGGATGGGTGTAGCGGACATAAAAGTGAGAGAAAGCGATCGAATGGCACTTAAGGTAATCACACCTCTTTTGATCAACAAAGTGTCAAAAGAATATGAAGAAATAAATCAAAAAAATGACAAAAAATGCTTAGTATTACTTGGCGGAGTTTGCGCATAAGCCTAAAGCAAGTAAAAACTAGGTAAGAAAGTAATCGTCACACGTTTCTCAAAAGAAGGTTCTGACTCAACCTTTGTTTTAAAGTGGTGAAGTGGGCTCTGGCCCAAAGTATATTCTCTAGGTGGTTCTCTCGTAGGTGTTACAAAGTTGCCACGAGCGAGCGCGATTTACCCAAAAGTCCTGGCATTAGTTTGGGAGTATCTCGCTTTACTTTACCCCCCTTAGAGAACGGTAGGCAACTAGTGCGTCTGCGTGTACTATCTTTGCACCAGGGTCGCCACAGACGGGGATGACACCTGTAACTCTATCTCACTGAAAGGAATCACTAGTCAAGTAGGTAGTGCGGAGCACTTTCGTTTCGTCCATGAGGTTCCCTCTTGCGTGACTACTTTGGGGTTCTGGAACCACCCCCATTGTTGTAAGCAAGGCGTTATGCGAAAGGGTTATGTTCCGATTGAGCGGAGAGGACGTGCCCTTTTCGAAACCCACGATACACAAGTGTTTTGAATATGTTGTTCTTTTTATCTTGTTTAATTAGGTGTGGTTTACTTGAACACCTTTTGTGACTCATATACAACTTATTTGTATTAGTAGTTTTTGATTTCGTTTTGATTCCTCCTTTCTTTGACATGAGCGTTTTTAGGTCTGCACTCAGCGTTAGTAGTTCTCAAGAAAATCACATTATTTTAAAAGAGGATTAAGAGTTGCTTTTGATTCTCAAGATCATCTAAGGATGCGAGAGAAGAGCATACAACTGCAAAATAATCCAACTAAAAAGTAAATAAAATCTTTTGATCGATGAACCATACAAAATTTTTGATAAATGTTCATTCCCTTAAACCAAAAGTGAAAGATGAAGTTTCCAATTTACCAAATGTTATAAAATGAAGACTAAAGTTGCTTTTGATTCTCAAGATCACCCTAAGGTGCAAGAGAAGAGCATACACAAACTTTTAGCCCATTTATATAGAAATGGAAAACTTCAAATCAAAGGACCGTTGAAAAATGCTTTGTAAAAGGTTCATTCCCTTAAGCAAAATGAATAATTAAATTTCCAAGTTTAATCCCAATGTTAAAAAGATATAGATCAAAGTTGTTTTTGATTCTCAAGATCACCAAAAGGTGCGAGAGAAGAGCATACACACGCTTTGATCTAAATCGAGTAAGCATGGAAATCTGACATTCATCAAAACATTAGACATGTTAGAAAATGACCAGTTTTAAAATAACAGAAAAACCTGTAACTTCTGTAAGTGTAAATCCTGAATTTATATTTTCATTGCATAGTTAACTTCAATACCTTTCCAACGCAAAAAAAATGGAGTCATTTCGAGTCGGGAGCAAAAGTTATGGTCCGTAAGATGGGTTACGCATATGCTCTTATGCTTTCATGGGTATCACTTGACATACACTTAAAAATGTCAAAAAAACGTCCTTAATATGCAAAATTGGTAAATTTTTCCAACCAAGATTCAATTTTGACAACAACCCATCACATTAATATATGAATAGAAGACTCAACGCTATCAAACATTAACATACATGCTTTCGAGAATGTAAGATTTTCAAGAAATTGGCAAAACTAGCATGTAGAATGATGAAAAAGTAAGCTCTAAAAATGAAAACATGATGAAATATTGAAATTTTCTCACCAACATTAAATTTTGACAATGACCCACCACATTAATATGTAAATATAAGACTCAGCACTATCAAACACTAACCTACATGCTCAAGAATTGAAAATTTTCAAGAAATTGACAAAACTAGCATGTAAAATGTTGAAAAAGTAAGCTCAAAAAATGAAAACATGATGAAATATTGAAATTTTCTCACCAAGATTAAATTTTGACAGCAACCCACCACATTAATATGTAAATAGAAGACTCAGCACTATCAAACACTAACCTACATGCTCAAAGAATTTAAAATCTTGAGAAATTGACAAAACTAGCATGTAGAATGTTGAAAAAGTAAGCTCTAAAAATGAAAACATGGAGAAATCTTGAAATTTTCTCCTCGATTCTAATTTTTGACAGCACTTCACCTCCTTCGTACCTCTGAAAGACTCAACACATGCAAACTCAACAAAACAAGTTAGGAAAAACAAGTTAGATCAGCATGTATAAAAGAGGGTTAGTAATCAAAAATAAAACTTAACTACAAAAACTTGAAATTAAGTGCGAAGGACAATGGAGTAAGTCCCATCGGGGCGTGCCAAATGTGTGCATGTATACTTTGCTTAATCTTTAAATCAAATGAAGCAAGAACTACCACCTAAAATAGTTACTACTGATTTAGCTAAAACAAAGCATAAACACCATCATGATAAGAATTAAACAAGGGTTAGATATCTGGCATTCATCAATACAAACTTTGAAACTAACAATGCTAAATATCTAAACTCCTCTATTCTCTAACAACAAATAAATGAATGGACCTAAGTAAGCTCATGGCATTTATCAAAATAGTTGTCCTTAATGCTCCAAGAACCTAGGAATGGGGGCTAATCAAAGTTAATCAAGCTACAAGACCCTTTTGACACCTCCCATATGACCCAAGCACTTTAAGAAGAGGCTTAACTCTTCAAGATGATGAACTCTCAAAAGGGCAAGGTCAAGCTCTTAGTCTCTTTCTTTATATGCTTTGCATTTACTCTCTTAGAAAGTTTAGGTGTAAGTAAAAGGTAGGTGGAGGGCTCTTTATATAGCCGAAAGGATAAAGATTCAACACATTCTCATGAATGTGGGATAAAGGTAAAACATGATTAGGAATGGATAAGGTTGCTTTATTAAAGGTAACCTTACTTTAGAAGGGTTTAATACATGTTTAGCAAGTCATGGGAGTTGGGGTATTTTAATTAATCAAAGGTGATTAATTAATAGGTAGGTGTAAGCTTATAGAAGCGATTAGAGGAATATTAGTGTGATTTAGGCTATTAGAAGGGGATTAAATCAATTAAATATTGATTTATTGGTTAAATGGAAGGAAAGATAATTAATTAATAATAATTAATTAGTCTAGGTAGAAGGGTGATTTATTAACGGAAGGTCGTTAATTAGGGTATTTGTTGGATAGGGAACTTAATTAATTAGCTTAGTGTAATTAATTAATGATGATATGAGGAAAATAAGTGCTTTTGACGATATGTCGTTGATTTGCGAGAAAGGGATAAGTAGCACAATTTAAGTATTTAAATTGCTTGGGCGTAATTATAGGTGTCTACAAAATCAAATGAGCCATATATTTCTTGTGTAAGCGATGGTTCGGTGATTGAGACCCGATACCGTCTACATTGTTTTACAAGCCCAAGTCATTTTTGTAAAATTCATAATGGCCAAAAATCAATAAATCTACAGGAAATTTGAGTAAGCTAATTGAGAAATCAAATAAGTTTGCACTCAAGTAAAATTCAAGGAATCATACCTCCCGGTTCCATCGGAGTTTGTGTACGATAATATCATCGATACAAATCTTAGCCACATCAACGTCTGACAATATTTTGATCGGTGAAAGTGAAGGAAGGAAAAACCATATTCTCGAGATAGGCTCTACCATAGCGGTTTACCCTAAGCAGCAAAATTTATGGTCTTGAGTACGATGGACAACGCTGGTTATCACCTACACAGAGCATTATGATCCCGAGAGACGAGGAATTTACAAAGATAATCGCGAGAATTTCCTCTTAATCACACAGAGCATATTGAGGAATTACTCAACATACCACGAATTCCTAAGAATGATGACATGACTCGAAATTCATCACAAGATTTTGGGATGATGAACCCCTCGAGTGGAGCAAGATGGTTACTAAAAGCGGTTAGTGGCAAGAGACCTCGGAGTCGACCGGTTTCCTAAGGCTCATGCCTCATTGAATTCGTGGAGGAAATTAGGGACATGATCACTCTCTTGAGTCGAGTCTTCACTCTACCCTCTGCAAGATTTTCCACCCATGGATGTATCAGTTTATTTGTATCATACTTTCTAAAATAGAGTTTGTGGATTGATCCACCATCATCGTCGATGTTACTCTTCACAAACAATTGATCAAAGTGAAGATGATTTGGATGTTTCTACATGACATCATACGACTTATGCGGTAGTTTAGAAGAAATATATTTTTGGGGATATAAATGAAAGGAGTCATGGGTCCATAAAATAATATCTTTCATTATTATCCACGCAGTTAAATTTCAAAAATAGCTCTCATCATTTAGGAGAGTTAACGATGCATTCACCTTCCACGTGATTGAAACTTGAATCGAGCCTGAAAAGGAAAGATTCTCCAAAGAGGCCATGGATGTCATTTCCCAGTGGGGAACATTGATTATTCAATTTCCATCATTTTCCTACATTCACATGAGTAGATTTGGAAGTACTCCACGGGAGCTTCTAAGTACGTCGGTGATAAGTGGGCAATAATGGAGCTTGTGCCAACTATTCCAAGTTCACTGTCTTCTCAGTGACAAACATCATTCAGGAATTCATTTCCCAATCCAAATTGGGGAATACCAATGTCCAAATATCTTTAGTGCACAACTCATGGAGAAAGAGTTTTCCCTCATCACTATTCATCCATATGTGAAGAGATTCCAGTTTGATATTAATAGATATATGTAGAAGATTCTTCGGGAAAAGTATCAAGCACAATCCTACCATGGAAGATTTCTAGGCTGCCTGTTCAAATGAACATGAAGTGATAAGGTGAGAGTTTTCCCTACTAACCCTTTCTCAAATCAAGGCTTTTCACATCGAAACCCTCAATTCATTGGTAGATGATGATTAAGATATTATTGATCCTCGTAGGATATCATTGCCTTTACTTTGTTTCCCGAATTGATTGGACCAAAAGAAATGAATTTTCTATTGATAACAAGAATCGACCAATCCTTGAAAGAACCATATCCTAGTATGAAAGAAACCTTGCAAAGCAACCATTGATCGAGGATCATACCTCGGGATTACAAAAATTTCCAACTTGAAGAGGTCTCAAGCTGACCAAAGTTTCTTCTCATTCAAACTATGTGCCATCTAGCCATAAACATCAAGTAAGAAAGGAGTGGTTGCTAAAATCAACTTCACACGAGGTGAAACACCTAAGGGTCCTAGCCCTAGTTAAGGAAGAGAGCGTGTATCGGGAATTTTCACTTCAAGTATAGATTCTTCGACTCACATTGTTGATAGTTCGTAGAAGCTCATAACAAACAATCCTCAATCCTGCCTTGCACAAGAGTTCACTCAAATGCAAGTAGTCCAGATATCAAACACTTATGAACCTACAGTTCATGAAGAGATTTCTCAAAGTCTCCCTGATGTTCAAGAGGTCGATATCGAGGTTATTTCTCTAGAGATTGAGGTTGTGGAAAGGATTCTTGTAGAACCTAATGATGTTGAGAACAATGGGAATGTTTCTTCGGAATCCAGGCTTCTGTAAGCAGAAGTGGTGAAGGATACTCCTTTTTGAATTGATTGTGAGATCAAGAAAAGGAAGAGGGTTGTCAAACCAATTGATATTGACTTTGATGCACTTTTCAAGCTTTCGAATGAAGTCATTCCTAAGAAGCCTAAAGTGTTCTCGTGAATAATGGTGGATGATGACGGGAATAGATTTGTGGATCTTTCCATCCCACAAGTTGACAAGGAACATGATGCCATGACATCTTTTGATTATGAAGTTTCTAGACTTGGACTTGGGAAGTCCACATTGGAAAGTGATATGGCAATGGCCCAAGATTCAATGGATATTGTGTTAAAGAGGCTTGAGAAATATAAATCTCAGAACTCTCATCTCAAGTCCTGGAAAGAATCAATTAGTGGATTATGTTCAACACCTAAGAAATCCCATATCATCCACTTCCCAGTACACGATGCGGTGGCTGTCCCTAATGAAGAAACTCTCAATTTGTCAAAAGAAATAAACACATTGGGCCATGTCACTAAATCTTGGCTTTGAGAGATTCTTGTTTTTGGTAAACATATGATCAAAATAGTAGATAAGCTCCATGAAGATACTAGTGCATATATTGATCCAATTCTTTCTTTCAAGGAAACTTTTTCTCTAACATATCAAATTTGGATGAGATATTTCCAAGTCTACAGGAGATGACAAGTTTGGAATCTTACTTCAGCCATTGAAGGGATTCTCAAATTTGAATATCGAGGGACACACTTGTTTAGGTGTCTACATCTCAAATCAAGAAAGACACTTCTCGAGGATTCTATGATCCATTATGAGATCGTATGCAATGAATTCTTCACTTCACTCACCTTGATTCAGGAGTTCATAGATAATATCCCTTGCGATCTTGTAAATGTGAAAAATTAGAGGTATTCATGAGAATACATCGGACGGAAAATTTTCACAATTGTTCAAAGACATGTATACTCCCGCCATCAATTTCTCTTGACTTCAATGGGACATTGCGTATCGAATTAAAGAACTTGTTTGAGAATATTCAATCAAAGATGGTCAATATAAATGATATGTTAGGTATGATCTTGGAATTACAGGAGTTTTTGAGGATGTGCTTCGATCAAGTGAACCTTTTGAGGAAGTAAATATGTTCGAAACATCGGGAAGGTTCAGATCCTTTCAATTGACAATTGGTGAAGGTAGCAGATCCTAATTTCGTTGATGGGATGAGGAGATAGCTTTTCTAGTATCTAACGAAGTAGGAGAGTCCATTTCTCATATGTTTGAGATAGGAGGACCCCACTTCAATGGATAAGGCATTGGTTTTTGTCATATGTTAAAATGTTACTTTAAGTGGGTTATTGTTAAACTCACTTTTGACAAACTTTGGATAACTTAAGTGATTTCTATTTTTAGTTTCTTTTAATAAAGTTGGTTGAAAAAGTCAAAGTCACTTAAGATGCCCTATTTAATGTGCATGTAAACCCTAACTACTTTGTAACCAACTTTTGGGTTATAAAAGGAAGTTGGAGGCTCATTTGTAAGGGTGACTTTGAGAGAGGAGAAGAAAATACTTTTGTGTGCAAGCTTTATTTCAAAGAAAGAAACTTTGTGTTCTTTTGAGAAGACATTTTGGAGTTAATGAAATATGAAATTTGTGTCTTATTCATTGTCTCTTATAGCATTCGATGTTCTTATGTTCATTAGATGTTAGTGTTTGAATCTTGCATGTAAATATTGTCTTATATCGTATTGTCAACACTACTAATATGTTGTTTTAGTTCACAATGATCAAGCTCGATTATTTACTTGCTCACATGTGTTCCCTTTTACTCATTCTCATTTAGCTGATGCAAACTCGTTTTATTTGTGTTATTTATTGCTCTTCTCCATGTAATATTAGGCTTTGGTTTTACCTAACTATTGCATGTTCCTTCCATCCATTTCTTTCCATTCCTTTACTTCATTTCATTTCATCTCCCTCATTCACTTTTATTTCCATTGATCTTCCAAACCCCCACCCCCAATACAATTTTAAATACGAGATGTAACTACGGTTTTGGTTTTGATAAAGGAAGCCTCACCTTCATTGAGGAGGACTTTGTTCCCATCTTGTTGCATATCATTTGCATGCGTGCAAATCCATATGCTAACAAGGTAAATTGTTCAAACAAATGTTTTCTCTTAGTGCGAATGATTGACAAACCAACACAATGCATGAGCGAGTCAGCTCACATAATCTGTCGGCAACTTATTTTCCATGGAAGGACAATGCATATGTTTACAAAAATCTAAGTCGTTCCAACAACCGTCATTGACTAGTATTTTTAGAGTTGTTGGAGTCCAGGTAAGCGGCACCAATTGTTGAGATTAGTACCGCATGCGTCATTTCTAATTCTTTGCATACCTTCAACACATTTCCAATCTCCGGCCATGTACTCACAGGCATGAAAACCTGTCCCTCGTTTTGACTCCTCTGTTATTTGCCAAGTCGTGTGAAAAAAAATCTGTTACAACCGTTAATAATTGTCACTTCCAATTCTCTCAGATACACATACAAGTTTCCTTTAGAGCACTGGTTACTCGAGGCCACACAAACAGAAGAGACAAAAACCAACAACCACACTGTCTTCTTGCAGGTTTCAGCACCAAGACAGCGAGGCCACGCGGTGAGAGCGAGTCATCGCCAACAAAAACCGATTTGGAAGGATACTTACGATTCCCACTTTTTCACATCATCTCACCATTTCAACGCATATCCCGCCTGGTTCACTCTAATACCACTATTGGATCAAGGAATTATACTGATTGTTTGAATGATATTATTCACATTCGAAATTGTATAAATGCGGGAGGGAAGCAATTGGATCAAAGCGGTTATAACCAATGTAATGTCGATTTGAAGACAACCCCCTTACAATGTAATAATTATCTTAATTAAGACTTGCATTCGTATGTGAAATGTACAATGGAAACACCAGAGAGGATCTTTTGAAGGAGTCGATTCAAGAGATAAGCAATAGGAGAGGAAGAAGGGTGATGAATAAGGGGTTAGAGGATGGAGAAGTGAGAGGGTGGAGAAGTAAAAGGGTGGCAAAATTGGAAGAGAAAGAAGTTGAAACTTTATTGTCCAAGAACAACACGACAAATTTGTGAAACACAACTGTTAGAGTTAGTATGTTGAGAAGAATGTGGTTTTATTTGAACAGTAGGTGGTCATACCCAGATTTTTTGGGCCTGAGTTTTAAAGCCTCAAAGCTCGAGCTTTTGTTCTAGGGAATGCACGTTTGACATAAATATGAATGAATCCAAAAATGTATAAAATCATTTTTATCAAAATGTTAAAATGATGTCAAAACATCTTATCTTAAATTTGTACCATGCTTGTGAGCACGCATTCTAAAGGCAACCTATAATTTCAATTTTCAGTAGCGAAGTCACAAGGCAACTGACTAACATGCTTAAATGTGTTTTCCCTAAAAATGCATTCTCCATTTTAGTGCACACAAACACCAACACATTCAAACTATAACCTGATCCAAACTCAAAGAAAGAGTCACAACAAAAATTGCCCCAAAACATATGAACTGTACAAACCCCTTTCCAATCCTACCAAGGAAAAGAGCACCCAATAATGGCCTACACTATATCTGATGCCATCTAATTTTTTTTTTTAAAGATGAAAAAGCATGTGTTGCTTGGCGGTCAAGATACCATACCAGATCTACACTTCAATATTTGACCACTAACAGAAAAATAGCTAATATCTTTACATATTTAGAGGCTATTTATTCAGGAAAAAAATCCACCTAGGACAGATTAAACAAAGCTCAAAACTCGAACATCCAAAGACACCTTCTCAATTACAGGGCATTAATTCAAGGATTTAAACCTCGGTATTCAGCCGCTAACATAAAAATCCTTATGCAAATTTAAAAATAATATTCTTCTATCTCCCTTAAATAAATTTGGAAATATCTAAAATAAACCCTTCCATTCTTATATAACTCTTACTTGATAACCTATAGTCTTACCATTTCAATTTTAAAAATGAGTTAGATATAAGTAGAAATAAATAAAATGATTTAAAATACAATATTATATTGTCAACATTTTGTGTGTTTTTATTTATATAATTTTATTAATTCAAAAGGTAAGAAGAGTTGTAGTTTAATGGTGAGAATGATGGTTTGTTAAGTTATCCACTAAAGTATAAATTGTTCAAAATATTTAATATAGAGATATATGATATAGAGAGTCAAACGGATAGGGTCAAGTTCCTTAACCAAATGAAGGTCTAGCAAGTGCAATCAGCTATATGTAAACTCCAGCTATCATAAAACAAAGATGCGGATATCCATATAAAATCCATTGATTATAGACCAGACAAAGATATTTATCCATTCCATAAAAACTCCATTCATTATAGCCTAGATACAGATATCTATCCATTCATTATAGACCAGATACAGATATGTATGTAACATCGTTAATTTCCCATCCAAAAAAACATAAAATTTATTTTTCCACCTAAAAAAATATTTAAACTCTTAATTAAATAACCCTATTATTAACATGGTTTTAGATATATTGTCACAAAATTTGTTATTCATGCCTCTGCTGCCAGCAGAAAATCTGTCAGTAGCAAAGATAAAAGAGGCAACAATTTACAGGCATTGATCAACCGTTAATACTTTGAATGAACAAGTTAGTAATGTATAAAATTGTGAAGTGCCACAGTACAGAGCTTTCTGTACAAATTTAAACTAATAGTCCCCTTTCATTCTGAAAAATGACTGGAATTCAGATCCTTGAAGACGAATAGCATATTCAACACCAATACAAGTAATAAACCTCCTCTGACACATCCTATTACTAAAAAAATTGTATTCTCATTGGAAAAGCATTGCTTTCCATAATGTTTCTTTGATGAAACCAAACCAAACCAAGAACTCTTGATCTTGGCTTACAAAGTTTACAAATGTCTCATTCCACACACTGTTTGACAAAATGTCTCAAACAAAATTACTCAATATTAGATTGCACATATAAACCGATTATTGTTTCAAGGAACACATAAATAACAGTAAATTATACAAGCTCAATGCTTTGTCTCCCAGTTTAGAGTGCATAACTTACGGTCTCATAAAATGTCAGAGGAAACAAAAAAATACTGATGGATCATGCAATTTGATATGAAATGTCAATATTTGTAAAATAAAATCCCAGTTTTCCAGAAGCTTTTCCTACAACTCACCAAATGAATTATACAAAAAATAGAACCATTAATTACCTGCATAGCCTCACCGCCCATTACTGCAGCTTGTAAGTGCAAATCTATAGAAGCCCTTGCAGCCCTAAATACCAAGGACGCTAAAGAAATGTTTGAGCCACTGAAATCAATCGAGGAATCAACCCAACCTCACGGAAATTGCCCAAAACATTATATCAAACAATCTGCATGCCCTCTGGCATGGGCCCATTTGCATTGTGTACTAAAAGTTGTCACTCAAAATTTCTTCAACCAAATTCCAACAATTCCACTGTTGACTGTGTGACAGACTACAATTTTACCGTAGAGGAAAACCTACAATTTTACAATTTTTGTGAAGGATTCAAAAACCAATGACACTAATCTCAAATTTTCCATATGTTCCACATAAGCAATCTAGATCAAGGAAAACCCTAGTACTTCAAATTAACACAATCAGGTCCAAATTTTCCAAATTAATCATGTCAAAGATTTGTGTGTTGACCTTGTTTTGTCTGTTTTGTGGTGCATACTGCCGAGTGTTTAATGTTACATACCTTTTACTAACAGTTTAAGTGTTTGAAGGTTGGGGACTAAAATTTTAGGAGGGAATGGGATCACTGCATAATTTTCATGTCCAAATCTGAAAACCCATGTCTATACCACAACTCTCCATAAGCAACACAGTTCAGCAGTCTGAATACCATCTTTTTCTGTGTCAATGGACGTTCTGTGTAATTTAAAAAAAAAATTGTTATCCTGATCTTCTTCGGGTAATGTGATTTCAAACAGAAAACCTTACATCATAAAATTCAGAAGTATTAGGCTCATAACACTCAAAGGGTTTTGAAACCCATCAAAATAACAAAAGCAAGCAATTCCTACCTTAAAAAAATGCTTGAAACCAAAAGAATTACCTGACTCGCAGCATAATACATATTCCGTCCATAATGTCCCTTACAGAGGCATACTTGCAACCTCTCTCTCTCGACATTGATACAGAGCAATGATTAAAGCCATTGCAAGATGAGACAACAGGAAAGAGTTCCAATGAAATGTCAGACAATACATATTTTAGAGTCAGTTATGGCATACTTTAGATGCAGGCATAAAACTTATTGATTACAATAACTAGTTTCCAAGAGTTCTGATAACAACATGGCGAAAAAAACAAAACCAAAACTTTACATTTGTGTAAAGCGTTGTCACCATTCTTGTCATATTAAAAAACAATCAGCGACCTACAAAACCAGGTATGCATGATCATCATGCATACAAAGACCAAAACTTAAAACCAGGACATGAAATGAAGTGAGGCAGAATAGGCGTGACCAACCCACTTCAACTTGGTAAACGCAGCTAATTCAATACTTGCATGCTTTACCTCTATATCTATGCAAATGTATCAAGTGCGAGTATTTCATCCATTAATGCCCAACGAAATAGGTACCAGAAGGACAATACAAAAAGGCTTTAACAAGATTTATTCAGCATGAACTACATGCAAAGCAATACATAGCATTGAGATTTTTGCCAATCTATCTCATTTTACAAAAAAATCCAAAGTAAACTTGAATCATACCTGAAATTACAAAATATGTTACGAGTTAAAATCAAATCTGCGTAACAATCACATATGTTGGCAACCTATTGAGCAAGAAAAATATTGTTGAGGGGTTTCATTTTTCCTAATCTGTAACCATTAATTTTCTTGACAATGAGTAGCTCGGTGGGTCATAAATAATGGCCCTAAAACTCCATTAAATATTTTTCTGCACAATTCTATATATGGTAAAATATTTCAGAAACCAAGTTATGGTTGGGGAAGATTTTGTTGGCTTGGATGACCAGAAGGAAGTAGAAATCAGTGATTTTATTTTCAACATAATGCATTACAATAAGTCATGGGGAACCGAAGATTATCAATTGCAAATGAATCAATTTATGAAACATGTGTTTTGTATTATTACAGAGATGGACAACGTCATTATTGGGCATGGTATTTTATACAATGAAAATCCCTCATAAAACAACACAATGCACAGTTCCATAAACATAATGTCAATCTTAGAGCCTTAATGGAACCAGATTTGAAGACCATACAAAACAGACCAGAATATGTACCTACTCGCCATCGTAAACTCTATGATGGTCCATGGGCATCCTTCCCTGTCATTGAGTAGAAGCTCTAGCTTATTGGTTATTTTGAGCCGGTGAGACTCGTGGTTATTGAATAGTCCAAGTTCAGAACAAGGCCATTAATTCTCAAGCCATCTTATATGGAAAAAACTATGATCCTGTCTCCCTTCTTCACTTAATTGTGGCCTCTTTTTCCATCTTCAGCAGGTGGGTGCCACATTCCCAAATGGACTGCAGAAGGTGAATACACATTGATTCCCAGACAATCAATTCCCTAGCTATTACACCAAATCATAGAAGAAATCATGTCAACTTTACCCAAGTAGTCCCACCATGCGTCTTTGATCTAGATGAATCTGGTAACAAATGAAATCAATGTTTTTTGCAGCTAATTGAATTGAATAAGAAAATTAAGATTTAGTATTGAACATAAGACCCATTTGTACAACATTCCACCAATGCACAGGCAACACCATTCTTAACATAAGGAAAATTAGGCCCTCTACACCATTCCTGTAGCTTTGTATCATAGATCAAAACCAGGCCTTCTTTCATGCCTCTAACACACCTCCCATTCCTCCTCAACAAATCATCAATTGACCCTCCAACTTGCACAATGTAGACATAAGTTCCCACTATAACACAACAAAATTTAACACATTATCCATTCTCAAAAGAGATGGAATAGGAGGAGAATTAATCCTACCATATGAATCCTTCCTTGCATCATACTTCCACAAAGACAATTCAACTGCATGGCTACACAAAATATAAATATAAGACCCCATGACACACCAAGTATCTATCTTTGGGTCATATGAATCCATAGAACTCACATACGCATAAGGCTACACAGAGAATCTATTTTTTCTACCAAACTTGAGCCCCCCAATTACATAAAATATCCCATCTACAAAAGCCCCTAGGAAGCCATACCTTTTTCTGGGCATATTCGAAATGGGCCTCCATAAATCAAGGTCAGAAACATATTCCTCTGCCTTAAATTTTGGGACATGTGTATATGGTTTGATGGCAAGAAAGGAAGATTTTTTTCCTAAACAGAACAACAAGGGTATCATAATATTGAAAATTGTAACTTACCCCACTACAAAAAGGAGTATCCATCCAAATGCCATGATTGTATGGTGTCTTCATAGTTTTGAAACACAATCTAAATGAAATCCATGTAATCTCTAGAGATCACAACAGTCTGCAAATAAGCAAATCTACCATCGGGACTATCAAGAATGCCAAACCCCTATTGGGCTTATCTTTTTCAGATTCTTCATCTCACTTGAGCTCCACCCAGAAGTGTCAAACCCTTGCTGGGCACCATTAAAATACGATCCAGTCACCATTTTTCCAGAATCAAAAATTGGAAAAACACCCAATTCAAACCAACGATTCCCAAATACAAAATCAAAGAAAGCTGGGTGAGAGTGAAGAAGAAAACCACAGGATATCAGAGGCAGTGAGTGTCTTGCAAATGAAACTAGGAGAAACAATTCTACAGAGAGACGAAAAACTATCTCATGCACTACATGTGCTTTGAGCCACGTAGAGGACCCGACTATGGCTCCCACCTTGCCAGCTGTTGTGGATATCCCATGACAAGTCGATGGAAATATTGCTAGAAAGATCTCCATCAGGTAGCATAGTAGCAGTAGCAAAATAACTTTGCACCCTCTGATTTCAACGTATCCTAGAAAAAAATTCTACATCAATTTCGATAGTTGGAATCAACAGTCTATCTTCACTAGAGGAATGCCTCCAAATGAATAACAATTAACATGCTATGAAATATATATAATATGCCACAATTTAATATTTGAATATACAAATGAAAATGTGAAATATTGCAATGATAAAACTTGATAATAAGTGGGAAAGGGTAGATTCTCCTAGGAGGGATTGTAATAGAAAGAGCAAGTATCATACATCGTGTAACAATTTGTAAGTGACGTGCATTGACATGTATGTGTGCATGAAAAATGATAACGCATACTAGGAAACTAAAATTATTCGAGAAAGAACAAGATCTCATATACTACTAGAACCACCTTCAACTTCTCTTCTCTTTGCACTTCATGTAGTGCTGCAAATTTTTTTATTCTTTTTTTTTAAATAACAATCTCTTCTTTTATTGCTATAAATTTTATCTCCTTTAACAAGTTTGGAGAATTGAAAATGATTGGAAATAACAACTATGGCTCTTTGAATTCTAGATATCCTTCAAAGGTTTCATATAAGAACATATATGTCCCTAGTTGAGTCACAAAACATTGTTGGAAAAATATTATGTCATAGGAAAATTATGACACTTTGATAGCAATATGTGGGACAAAGTCCATTCTTATTATGAGGAAAATATTATGTCATAGGAAAAATATGACACTTTGATAACAATATGTGGAACAAAGTCCATTTTTATTATGAGGAAAGGTTCTTTTTATTGAATATTTACACTAATTGATTTGTAGGGGCATGATTTTACTCTTGGAGAAACAAATACAAAATAAAATAAAGAAGAAATAAATAGATATATTAAAGAGAGGTAGAAAGGAGAAGAAAATTTTCAGTTTAAATAATTAAACTAAAACATATTCTAGTTTGCAAGGAGATAATTTAATATATACAACAAAAACTTTTTCATTTTGGATAATAAAGAATAATAAAGAAGCAAAAACATTTAACATAAGAATATGCTCTTCAATTAGAGAGACCATGACACACGATTCAGATAATATAATTATATATCTTAATGATAATGAATGCAAAGTTTCATAAACTATTTTCTTCTAACTAAAATTTTATACAAAATTCAAGATAAAATAAAGTTGCTTTAAAAATCCCTAATTGTCTTCAATATTTCAAATTCTCAAAAAATTTAAGTAGTTTTCAAAATTACATTTACATGATTTGTGATAACACCAAGTCTTTCCAATGATCTATGAAGAAATCCCCAAAGAAATATCGAATGTAGCCCTTGTAATAATGAAAATCGCTTGAGTTGTGTCAAATTATCTCATAAATGGCTTCAATGTATTTGAACTAAGAGCGCCCTACTTTTCAAACTTCATGGAATATTGACCAAGTTGATTTTACTAAAATAAGAAACAATAGAACCAATGAGAACTTTTTACAAAATAAAATAAAATTTACGAAATTGAAAAATTGAGAAAAAGTACAACTCAATAACTCTAAAAATGATCATGGGAAAAAGCATGTTGAAATAAATTCAAATAGACCACTTTGAATTTATTTTTCAATTCTTCTCAAAAACTACATTGGAGGAACTCGAGGATGCTTTTGTAACTAAAATCACCACTACAAGAACTCGAGCTACTTTTTTAGTTTAAGATAATTTAAGAATCAACACTCTCATGAAATTTAAGAGAATCATAAATCTAGAGAAGTTTTGTAGTTTTGAGGACTTAGAGAGTTGGGTTCAATTGACAATTTCAAGCGATTTTGTACTTTCACATAATCAAATATATCTAGTAGTTTTGAAATTTCATGGAATCAAATATTTTGGGAAATGAAGATATTAGAGAGTTTCGTATTTTTACTACTTGACTTCATGAAATATATCGAATTCATATTCTTCAATTTTATCCAACACCTACAAAAATGTTTTGATTTCTTGAGCCATGTGTATTTATAAGATTTATTTCATGACTTCGATTTGATTGAATTTGATCAATTGCAACTAAATTTACTTTGCAGACTCGTATCCTCACCTAAGTTAAAATTTGGGAACAATGGGTCATGAAACACTCGGAATCAAAATGAGATCCTTCCTCAAAATGTTTACCTTCCCTCTCCACCTTGAAAAATTAATTTAAAATGGTGAATATTAATGGAGGTTTTTATTTTCCTCCATTATGATCAAGGTCGTCATGATTTGAAAAACTCACAAGTAGCAAAAGATGCAAGTCAATAGTCAATATAGTGTATGAAATCTTTCTAATTATTATATTTGCGTGTAAGATACTACTAGTAGAGTTGAGAACGAATCTCTCCTTTAGCAATTAAATTTTCTTCAATAATAATATGCTCTTACAACCTTAATATTGCACATGCTTTCAAAAATTTGTGTTAAATCATTTGTTTAATCAATAAATATATATCAAAATATAACACTTTTAAAATCAAAGCCCACACATAATAAATGGAAAAACCAATAAAAGTAGTCACAAAAAGAAATGGCCTAAAACATAGAGGTTACAATTTTGGTGTACAACTATGAAACAAGATATTGACCAACCAAAAAGTGTACTAATAGAAACGAAAATAAGGTGAAGAGATAATCTTAAAAATTCATGTTCGATCATTTTATACCTGCTTGGTCTTTTTTTTTGGTTGTTGACCGTATTTTACAGAAAGTACATAAAATACAAAAAGGACATATAATTATCGCTGAGTATATCTAACTGGTGTGTTCGTTTCTTACATTGCCATCTCCAACCTTTCATGTACATTCTGTCCTTCCCATCTACATTTCTACTGGGCAGCAAGCACTTCAAATCCTACCATACCGTAATGCTGGAAATTCAAATTTGAATTTCTCACTCTCAAAAGATGAATTCAAAAGACCGCCCAAACTACTCTATTTCATTTTCATTATCTATACAGATAGGTAAGGAGAGAATGAAGATATTATTTCTACAGGGTTGTCAAGAACTTGAATTCTGTCTATAGAAAAAAGCACCATTTCATGACAATATATTTCTATACGAATTAAAGAGTAGCAGGGATTATTACAACGAACACCAGGGAAATGTCCTCTGAAGGTCCCACAAAATATGTGACTACCATTCATTTATGTTGATTTTTCATCAGAGTACTTATCATGTCTCAAATTGTTTTTATCTCAGCTTTGTAGAAATGCTAAAAATTTGTAGTGCAACATCATATGGGGAAATCGCTTTGGGAAAATCCGAATACCCATTGCAAATGTGGAGAGAAGTCTATTAAAGTTCGTTCGAACAACAAAATAAATCATACACATGAGGGACTATTGGGTTTCCCATGCCAACAATGATGTCAATTTATTCTTTTATATTAAGCATATTAATAATATTTTAGAACTATAATCTAATTACATTGTGTACTACAGGCGTCTCCCTCTATAATGCCCCCAGCAAATACGACATTGGAAAAATATGGTGGGATCATTTTTTTCTATGTATAGATAAATTGTTCTTTAAGACGACACGTGTTTTGTTTCTCTTGAAAAGATGTTATTTAAATAAGAAAACATGGGTTTAGTAGATGCTTCTTCTTGTATTGTTCCCACGAGATATCTACATCTTATGTACTCGTGTCCTCTTCATATTCACCTCAATTTTGGGGTTTGGTCTTAACTTCATTTAAAAAATGGCGTAAGCTTCACCATAATTCATTTCTTTATGTTCAAACTTATGACTCTTGGCTACATCATGTAGTTCTTTTCTGCTATGAGCTTTGTGTAAGCTTTCTTGAATCCGTAGTTACTTTTGGTGAACTTCATACTCATGCTCATCCTTGTTCATACTTGCTTAAACATTTTGTAGTTTGGAAAAGATACACGGGTGTAATGATAATATGTATTCTTATGCCGAAAGGTATTAAGGGAGAGGAGCCAATAGTGGAGCATGGAACCAGTAATGGTGAGGGTATTTGTGAAGTGAGTGACTAGTACATGTACATTTGTCATTCAACATTTGAAAAAAAAGTAGCTAATAAAATGTGTCACATCAAATCACATCAAAAAATCACCCAATCACATGATGCCACATAAGTGAAAAAAAATGCATGGCATAATGCCCTACTAATGGTCCACATTTTTTTCCTTTGTATGAAAAACTACTTGATTTAAATCCGTTTAAAAACCACTTTCCATAAAATAAAAATGTTCAAAAAAAAATATTTAGATTAAGAAAAAAAAAATCTTTTAAAGGGTATTTTTTTCAAAATTTGATGTAGTTAAATGTGTGTTGTACACCCCTAAAGTTGGGTGCACAACTAATGGCTCCTCTCCCATACCCTTATGAGAAAGAGACTCTAGTCGTTTAGTCAAGGCATGGTCATGTACGACCGTGCAGTGATTTACTTCTACAGATCCTCTTGATACCCTCACGGTCCCGATCGTTTCAAACCGCATGAAAAATCCCGTGACTCATGATTGTGACCTATATTGTTTATTACACGATTAAAAGCAAAGATTGAAAAGTACGGATGTTTCAAAGAAGCAAATTGAATGTTAAATGTTATGTGGCATTGAATGATTGTGTCGTTAAATGCCACTAGCCTTCATTTCTTCCTTAAAAGGAGACAAAGTCAAATTTGAAGGACATTCTCATCTTTCCTTACAAAATGTTGAAGCTTCAAAAATTATTTTATTCAAGTATTGTGAACAATAATACAAACTTGTTGGCTTGGTGTGAATATGGCATCGAAGTATTGCTTTGTACCACTAAACGACCCTCCGATCGACCCACCATTCATGAATTTTTCAGAGTTCTAAAGTCAATGTTGCAAGTGCTTGCTCTAAGCAAGTTCCTAGTAATAATTACGGAGGAGGCATTTGGATGAATATGTAGATGGTAAGCACAAAGATGTTATAGGGAGAACAAGCAACACTTATGACGGGCATTTGTTTGTGAGATTTGTTGAGGCGATTTCAAAAACACTCTTTGAATAGAATGAGCTGCAAGGACAAGTTGTTGTGTTGGAAAAAATGCATCCCCACAAGTCCTCTGCTACGCCCTTAACCTATTGCTTGTATTAGGATATGAGTAGCCGACTTGTGGCTTACCATATCATTTTATTATATCATTTATACTTTCTCATGCTTAATAGGTCGGCCTTGGTGATGGCCATAGCATATGACTAGTATATATAGGGGATTATAGGTAGTATTTCATGATCATTTGAGCATTTGAGTCTTGTTATATGGTTTGGAGGTTGCCCCCTCGAAGTGGCGAAGCTATTCTAATTGCATATTGAGATCATTATTCTGAAATATTGTGTTATTTGGTGCTCTACTATTTCTCTTAATCTGAATTATACAAGTAATTTCATTACAAGTGGTATCAGAGCTGCGATCTGGGCCGAATTTAGGGCAAAAACCCTAATTTTTTGTTTCCACCACATATTGCGAACCAGAGTGAATTGGTGGGAGATATTTTTACCAGAGTTGTGAAGCATATCAAGTAAGGTTCCCTGAAAATTTCAGATTTTTTGATTTATTTTGAAAAATTTATTACAAATTTAGGGTTTTTCATAAAATCACTCCCTAGGGTGCAAATTGTGGAAAAATTTTAAGTTCTTTACATTTTCGGAAAGCTCTCAAAAAAATAGTATTAGTATCTTCTCTGTGTTTTTCATGTTCAGCCGAAATTGTATCGAAACCCTAAACCCTAAGATTTGACATCATGGCGGGGCCTTCCACAAGAGCAAAAAAGAATCCGGTAACTCCGGGTAAAACCCCAGATAAAGAGGGGGTAGTGATTGAAGAGATGGAGTTAGAAGGGGTAAATACTGATTCCCAAAGCACTAGGGTTTACCTCGAGTTGATCATAAGGTTTGCCAACTTGAGTATGAGTTACTTGGTGTACAACAATCGAGATGGCCTCTAAAGGAGACATAGCCCAAATCAATCATCGGTTGGATGATATCATGCAACATGTAAAGGGTAACCAGTATGGCCCAAATTAAACCCATATCAACCAAGGAGGACCTTCAGTTCAAAATCATGGACAAACTAACCATATGGGATCACTTTTTCGAACCCCATCGAATCAAACTTATCCATGCAACCACGAGAACATGATGCCGAAAGTGTATATGTGCAAATTTGATGGTAAGGATCCCTAAATTGGATAAATCAAATGGAGAACTTCTTTGAGTTACATCAAACACCATCAGGACAAAAGGTGACATTGGCATCCCTATATCTTGAACCCGACCAATTTGTTTGGTATCGTTGGTTATGTGCTTAGAGGCAAAAGAATGGTCTAGGTGTCACTTTTTTACCGAGGAGTTGCAATTGCACTATAGTTCCAGTGTTTCAGATAACTACTTTAGTCAATTAGAAAAGTTACGGCAAACAGGATCAGTCAAAGATTATGTGCATCAATTCCAAAACCTATCCTTAAGGGTGGAGAATATTCCAGAAGAGAATCTGAATGACTTGTTTCTTAGGGGTCTTAAGGACCACATCGAGCATGAGGTATGGATGTTTAATCCAATCAAGCTGTCTGATTCTATTATCATGGCACGTCGTGCAGAGGAAAAAATTCTTTGTAGTAGGAGGCCACCTTTCATTAACACCAAAGACCGTAGTATCTCTTCCCCTTCATTTGCTAGGCCAATTAGACTGACTCCTCAACAAATGGAAGAAAAGAGAGCAAAAGGATTATGTTTTAACTGTGATAACAAATATGAACCGGGACATAAATATCTTTGAGAAGAAGTTGTTCTATATTGACAGAGGAATGGGGATGATGAGGAAGCTGAAATTATAGGAGAGGGTGAGGAACCAAGTAGAAGTTGAAGTAGAGGATTACCAACCTACAATTTCTTGTCATGCATTGTCAGTGTATTAGTACTCCTCAAACACTCAAGGTTATTGGCTATCTCAAAAACAGAATGTGACGGTGTTGATTGACTTGGGGAGTACTCATAACTTCATAAATAGTAAGTTAGCTGCCCACCTCAACTATTTTATTTACCCAGCTCCAGAAATGCAAGTTATGATTGCGGATGGTGGGATAGTCAAGTGCACAGGAAAGTGCCATAGTATCAAGATTTCCATGGGAGACTACATGTTAGACTCACCTATGTTTGCTATTTCTATGGGAGGGGCAGATATTGTTTTGGGGGTCCAATGGCTCACAACCTTAGGTACTATTGAGATGAATTTCCAAGAATTGTTCATGTGATTTCATTCAGATGGAAGGACAATACAATTGAATGGGATGGTAGCTAAGTCTCCACAGATTATTAGCTCTCATCAGATGCAGAAGGTTCTTAGAAAAGGAGTGGATGGCTTTATAGCAAAGCTATTTTCCATAGAAGTACAAAATATAGAGTCTTCAATGCCACCCGATCTTCAGAAGATTGTGGATGCTCACTCATCTATTTTTGATGCAATTCCAAAGGGAATACCACCGGTCGGGGATCATGATCATGCCATTCGATTGATTCCAGGGGAGCCAAACACCTAACATCGGACCATACTGAGATACCCATATTCCCGAAAAGTGAGATCAAGAAAATGGTGGAGGAAATGTTGAAGGCAAGTATCATCAAGCATAGCCAAAGTGTATATTCTTCACCAGTGGTCATGGTACGTAAAAAAGATGAAACATGGAGGATGTGTCCAGATTACCGAGAACTCAACAAGTACACCATCAAAGATAAGTTTCCTATTCCAGTAATTGATGATTTACTTGATGAATTGCATGGTGCTGTTTATTTCACGAAATTAGATCTTCGTTCAGGGTACCATCAAATTAGGATAAAAGAGGAAGATGTTCATAAAACGGCTTTTAGGACTCATGAGGGCCATTATGAGTTTTTGGTAATGCCTTTTGGTCTTACAAATGCGCCCTCAACCTTTCAAAGCTTGATGAACACTATTTTTAGGCCTTTTTAAAGGAAATTTGTATTAGTTTTCTTTGATGACATATTGATTTACAGTAAGACATGGGAAGAACACTTACAACATGTAAATAACATGTTGGAAGTTTTGGAGAAACATACTCTGTATGCAAAGCCATCCAAATGTTCTTTTGGTGTACAAGAGGTAGAGTATTTGGGTCATATTGTATCCCATGAAGGCGTCAAAGTTGATCCTCAGAAGATCAAAGCTATGGTGGAATGGCCAAGGCCCAAAAATCTCAAAAATCTGCGTGGGTTCCTAGGACTAATAGGGTACTACAGAAGATTTGTGCGGGGATATGGTAGAATAGCAACCCCACTCACTGCATTGCTAAAGAAGGATGCCTTCCATTGGATAGACGTAGCCACTAAATCCTTTGAGTAGCTGAAGGAAGCCATGTGCAAGCCCCAGTTTTGGCTACTCCCAACTTCTCAAAAACCTTCATTGTTGAATGTGACGCTTCAGGATCAGGATTGGGAGCAGTTCTAATGCAGGAAGGAAGACCAATTGCATTTGAGAGTCATCAATTCAAAGGAAAAGATCTACTCAAACCTGTCTATGAGAAAGAAATGATGGCTATTCTTCATGCAGTCAAGCAATGGAGGCCATATCTCATGGGTAGACACTTCAAGGTAAAAACTGATCACGATAGTCTCAAATACTTTTTGGAGCAAAGGTTATCATCTGAGGAACAACAAAAGTGGGTAACAAAAATGTTGGGTTATGATTTTGAAATCATATACAAAAAGGGTAAAGAAAATGTAGTAGCTGATGCGTTGTCCAGAAGGGATACATCCGCAGATGCCTTACTATGTGGAATGTCCATGTTGATGGCCGATTGGGTGGAGGAAGCAAGATTGGAATGGAATCAAGATAAGGATACACAATCTCTAATACAGAATATCAAGCAAGGATCTATGACATCTAACAAATTTGAGTGGAAAGGTAATGTCCTATGGTACAAGGATAGGTTATACTTGAGTAAAGATTCTAAGTTGAAGCATAAGATTCTTGCAGAGCTACATGCCTCACCTGTTGGAGGACACTCTGGGTTTTTGAAGACATATCATAGAATAAAAAGAGAATTCTTTTGGGAAGGACTCAAGGGGGATGTACAAAAGTTTGTATCAGAGTGTTTAGTGTGCCAATAGAACAAAGGGGAAATAATTAAGACACCAGGTCTGTTGCAACCCTTACCAATTCCTAGCCAGAGATGGGAGGAGGTCTCCATGGATTTCATCACCGGATTGCCTTGTTCAGAGGGTAAGAATGTTATTTTCGTGATTGTGGATAGGCTCACAAAATATGCCCATTTTTGTGCCCTATCACATCCATTTGCAGCCAGTACAGTTGCAGCTATTTTTTTGGAGATAGTTCAAAGGCTACATGGAACCCCAAAGATAATTGTAAGTGATCGTGATCCTATTTTCACAAGTAATTTTTGGACGGAATTATTTTCATGTTTGGGTACTTAGCTAGCTCACAGTTCATCTTATCATCCTCAAACTGATGGGAAAACAGAAGTGGTCAACAAATGCTTAGAGGGGTATTTATGTTGTTTTGTATCAGATAAGCAAGAAAGGTGGATTAAATGGCTACCACCGCGTAATGGTGGTATAACACATCTTTTCATACCTCTTCTCAAATGACCCCATTTTTAGCATTATATGGTTACCATCCACCTTCTATCACTTCCTCCTTGAGGGTGCAAACTAAGGTCAGAGATGTTAAGGAACACATTCAACATCAACAACAGGTTTTGGCTAGTTTGAAGGAGAATTTAGGAGAAATTAGCACAAAACAAGATGAAACAACAAGCGAGATCAACACCGTAGTGAAGACATTTTGAAATTGGGGACTAGGTTTTGTACGTCTCCATCCTTACAAACAGATGTCCCTAAAGCAACAGAAAAAGGAAAACAAACTTGCTCCTAAATATTATGGCCCTTATCAGGTTCTACAGAAAATTGGTAGTGTTGCTTATAAACTAGAGTTGCCTCCATCTTCACACATACACCTAGTATTCCATGTTTCATGCCTGAAGAAGGTTATTGGATAGAAATTTGAAGCCCAGACAAAGTTACCAGAACTTGATGAGGAAGGAAGAATCATTTTGGAGCCAGAGAAGATTCTGTAAACACGTACTAAGAGGCTGAGAACTAGAGACATTAAGGAATATCTGATCAAGTGGAAGAATCTGAGCATAGAAGACGCCACCTGGGAGGATGAAGGATTTCTGCAGCAACATCCAGGATTATTCAACGTTGAGGACAACATTGGTTTGAAGGGGAAGGGCATGCTACGCCCTTAACCTATTGCTTGTATTAGGATATGAGTAGCCGACTTGTGGCTTACCATATCATTTTATTATATCATTTATACTTTCTCATGCTTAATAGGTCGGCCTTGGTGATGGCCATAGCATATGACTAGTATATATAGGGGATTATAGGTAGTATTTCATTATCATTTGAGCATTTGAGTCTTGTTATATGGTTTGGAGGTTGCCCCCTCGAAGTGGCGAAGCTATTATAATTGCATATTGAGATCATTATTATGAAATATTGTGTTATTTGGTGCTCTACTATTTCTCTTAATCTAAATTATACAAGTAATTATTTTATTCAAGTATTGTGAACAATAATACAAACTTGTTGGCTTGGTGTGAATATGGCATCATAAGTATTGCTTTGTACCACTAAAGCGACCCTCTAATCGACCCACCATGCATGAATTTTCAGAGTTCTAAATTCAATGTTGCAAGTGCCTGCTCCTAAGCAAGTTCCTAGTAATAATTACAGGAGGTATTTGGATGAATATGTAGATGGTAAGCACAAAGATGTTATAGGGAGCACAAGCAACACTTCTGATGGGAATTTATTTGTGAGATTTCTTTGAGGCGATTTCACAAAACACTCTTTGAATAGAATGAGCCTGCAAGGACAGGTGTTGTGTTGGAAAAAATGCATCCCCACAAGTCCTCTCTATCTCGGTGTCTTATTTTCTCAACAGATGAGCTGATTTTATAGTAAACAATGACCAATTTGTCCTTTAACAACCTATACTTTTTTTCATATTAATTGAGTTCACTTAGAACCCTTAAAACTAATAAAAGTGTTCCCAAATTTCTATGTTGTTAACCTCAAACCTCAACAACAATGTGAGATTTGAGAAGTTCGACCTATTATTAGTGATGTACATGGGAAAAGTAAACTACTCTAAATTTTGAACAAAAAGAATGTAAACACACATAACAGACTTTGTTCTAGAACATCAATTTTTATTCATATTTCAATATTCAATACATTAGTCTCAGTTACATATTTAGATATTCTTTATTCAATATTTCATCTCTCTATCTCTTACAATCATATATTTCTCATAAGGCACTCACTCTATATTTCTTGTGATGCCCCCATATACAATAGATTAATTACAATAAATATACAAAATACAAAACATTCCAAGAGTCACTTCTTTTGATTCAAGCCTTTGTCGTATTTTGTCTCGTACTGTCTCGACTTGTCTTTGTTACGTGGCTTTTGTCGGCTTCGTGGCTTCTATAGTGTATTGTGGATTTCTTGATTATCCTATGTATTTTCTAATTTCTGTAGATTTGTCAATATACCATAGCTTTCCTCTTGTTTCCCGTGACTTGTTCCATCTTACTGCAAATTCTTTCGACTTCGACTTGTGGCTATCTCCTTATCTCCACAACTATCACAAAATATGATAAAGAACCCCCGCCAACGTCATCCCCGAGTTAAACCTTGTCTTGTCCTCGAGATAATAACAAGATAAAGATCCATGTCTTCAAAACTTTGAGAAAACATTTATCTTTCTTTTTACTGAAGCCAAAATTGGGCATCACCTCCCAGAAACTTAGATGTCTCCGTAGTAAGAAAAATTTCCCTCTCTCGACTTACCTCGATTATACTTACAAGATGCCACCTTGAGAGAACATAGGAATCACCTCCTAGGAACTTAGATGTTTGGCATAAGGAAGAGTTCCTTCACTTGACTCGCCCGACTGGACTTATGGGACACCATAGTCCCTTGAAAATTTCTTCTTCTTTATGGTGGTGTTGGGGGGATGTACTTAGTGATTTGTGGTATAATGTTCTTTTCAAAATTATACCACAATGCCAAATGTGTATCTATTTGCTTCACCCATTCTTGTAGTTGTGTATTTTCTTGGATCAACTGGAGGATCTCTGATGGTGGTGACTTTGCTTGCACTTGACCCAATTTGTTTTGGGAAGTTGTGAGCTCTTGCGCCTAATATAATAAGGGTTCTATCCAATGGTGTGTTGCACTCTTTCATATCCATTATCTTTTAGTCTATGCCCTTTGTTGTATTTGATACTTTTCTATCAACTCGGCTATCTTTCATCTTTGAGCTCCATCCTTGTCCTTACTGATGTCATACTCTGTTGAGGCCAAATGAATTTGTTGCTCTAGCTTGTCCAGTTCTACTTTTTCTTTTTGGGTCTCACTAGGCCATCCTATTGTATAAGTGTAGTAGGTCGTGGCATTATTTAATTATGTTTCCAACTTGTGGACTGCAACTTGCATTTGTGTTCTTTTTTCTAATTTTCCATAGTCTGCAGTTTTAGGATTTGTTGTTTGTATTCTTCCACAACATTCTCATAGATTTTCTTCTTTTCTACTTCCAAACTAATTATATCTTATTTCAATATTTCTTCCACAACCTTTTCTGTTTTCACCTCTATCTATAGATTGTATGCGGTAATAATATGTGTCTTTGCTATTTGAATAGAGGATAATATTTTTTGCATTGCCTCTTCTATCTCAACACATCGTTGCATCCAATCTTGTTTAGCACTTTGTTCTAGCACTTGGCTACAAGTTATTTTCTATAAGGGGAGAGTTTGTCCAAATGTACCTTAAATCCATCCATGGTTTGTTCCACTACCCCTTGTTGTAATTGTATTGATTGCTCCTTTTTCCTTTGTTGCAGTGCTTGTTTGATTTTTGCCAAAGAGTCTCTAGGTGCTCGTGCTTTGGTACCATACTTGTGGATGTATCTGTGGATGATGTTGATGGTATCATCTTCTATTTCTTGTGCTTTTGTTAGTTCTTATTATTCCTTATATTCTTGTTCCCTCTTCTCTTGTTCTATATTTTCCTATTTCTTCTTGTCCTCTACTTCTTTTTCTTTTCTATTTTTTTCCTCATGTTCCTTCTTGCTATTTTTGTTTCCTTTTCCCTTCTTATTTTTATTTCTTTTCTTTTTCTTCTTTTTCATTCATTTCTTTCTCTTCCTTCTCCTTGTTTTCTTTCTCTTCCTTCTCCTTTTCTATTTCTTCTTTTTGTTTCTTTTCTTTTCTCCTTTCTTTCTTCTTCCATCTTTTTCTATTTTTCTTGTTCTGTTGTGCCTTATTTTCTTCGTTGCCTCTTCTTTCTATTTCTTCTCTCGCATCTTCCAACTCCTTTTTCTTTTGTTCTTCTTCAGCTAATTTTTAGCTTCCTCAATTTCCTTATGTTTTTCTTCTTGTTCTCTCTGTTTCTCTTGTTTTATCTTCTTCTTTCTAGCCACTTCAATAGCTTTATGATGTTATTCTTCTAGGCCTTTCCTCTTCTTTTCCTCCACCTCTTCCTTTGTGTCTTCTGATTTTTGAGCTATGGCTTTTGTGGCTTCCTCTTCTCTTTCTTTCCTTGCTTTAATAAGCAACCCAATTAGTTCCTCTACTTTCTTTATGCGGTTTTGATCTGCAGTTGTCTTCTTCTTCTTGTGTTTTAAGTTTTTTCTTTCTTGTTGAAGTGCTTCACAGTTGGTTTGTTTCTTCCACCTCTACCTACTCTTGAATTTCCTTCCAATTCTAGTGGAAGTAAATGCAAAATATCTACAATTACCAAGGAAAATTTATCCATGGAGTATATTATGGCTTCTTCTATAGCCATTTGTTCACTTCCTGTACTAGCATCATACTCTTGAGCTACTTGTGAAATACGCCAGGAGATAGGTATTTCCTATAGTACCCATAGGCTATCTTGGTCCAATGTGTTTTACCCATGGCTCGCCTCTTCGAAAATTGTGGCGCTAGTTGTTTTCTTTGATAGTGATGGTAAGCGAGGGAGTTTGCTCGCCATTTGATTTAGAAATATTTTCCACTTCTTGTGATGATTTTTCTTCTTCTCTCATTAACCATGGATTCTTTCAATTTTTTTGGATACTAGTGCTTTCGGCATTTGGTGGCGGAGTTCTATAAAGCAGTAGGGCCTTTTTGTGGTCTTCTTTTGTATGTTTTAGGGAATGTTTTTCTTGATTTTTTTTTCCATATTGTGCTGGGTATTTTTTCTGTACTCTTCCCATGTTTCTTCAATGACCTAATCAAAATTTGGAAGTGTTGGTTTTCTAGGATCCACGGGAAATTTCTAACTGCTTCAACTGATGTAGCCACTATTTCATCATATGCCTCATATGGTAATGGGGGTATATGTGATGTGCGTGGAGTTATAGGTTGAATGAAGGTATAATCAATGTCAACAATAAAATATATCTCTTTCTCATATCGTGCCACAATTTGCTTTGAAACCCGTGCCCTATTTCCAATTATTTTCCTTATTCTATTTACCCACCCCAATAAAGATGTAATTTGGGTGACTGCATCTAAAGTGTTCATGTGTTCCCAATTTTCCTTAGCCACCGATGCACCTTCTTATATGTTAAGACAACTCTAGTTCATCATTGTTTTGACACAACCTCTCATATTCATTCATGTTTTAACAATCCTCCACTCAAGTTATGCATATAAGGATCACAACTAATTGAAATGATAATTTACTAATTAACTAATACTTATCTAACATCTTTATGCATAACCTTTCCTAAGAGGATATGAGTTATTTCACACACCCTGCTTACTCTTAGACTGTCATAGAATTCTCTTCCTATATCTGTACTTACCACCAAATAGTTTTTGAATTCGTTACTCCACCTTCTTACTTCTCTCCTGAACGTGAGATCCTTCTACTTTTATTACTATGTCTCAATCACTTCTTAAAAAATGCATGAATAAGATCTTGTTCGCTGAACTGATTGCTTTTACAAAAATACATAAAATATTAACAAATTCCCCTTCTTACACACACAGACTGCATTTTAAAGATAACTTTCTCTATGCTCAATGAAAACATTCAAATTAATATTTTTGCAAAGAAATCATCAAAAGGTCCTTGCCTATCAATTCATAGTCACCTTGGCTGATTATGTTTCATTTTTATGATGATTTTAATACCTGAAACACGTTTTTCTAGGTTGGATCAAAACTGCAGGTCAGTATTTCGATCATAACTCCCTCAATATTTATCCGTTTTCCACAAAATTAGATTTGTTGCAATCGTGATTTAAAACACACCTACTGTTAAAATTTTACAAATTTCGTTGCATAATTTACGAGCTATGATTAATTTACCAGACGTGCCCTAGATTGTCTTCTACAGAAATTGATGTCTTATTCCCTTATTTCAATTCATGCAACTCTGTATGGGATGGCAGAAGCTTTCATCTTTTATATGTTTTTTCCTGATAGTGCATGGTTTGTATAGTTCTATAAACTTCCTATTCACTTGAATAAGCCAGAACAGGGTATAGTAAAGTAGCAACGAGTTATCAAGAACATAGCACCTGGCTGATTCATTTCAATCCCATTACACGTTGAAAAACATCAATTTCATACAAAACCACCATAAATTCATATTATTCTTCTCCACTTTTATTATCTCTAACTCAATCTCTCTCGTTACAGAATATAGTCAAGTGTATAACCAGGGCAAATTGATATAATCCTATCATGTTCATCATGCATCTTACACTTTGTCAATACAAGTATGTATTAATGGAAACAAGACATTCATTCCTCTAATCTGCCTTGATCAACCATAAAAGCATACTATATTCATGAATAAAGTTGAATAATAGCATCATCAAACTCAGAAAAAAACACATTTTATTTAATCATTACCAACCTTACATATCTTCTATGAGACTGTCATACATTCTCCTATGAGTTTATTCTCTCAATGCTTTTCCACTCAATTTTCACCATATTCCCTCCTCACATTCTCTACTCTAAAATCTGGCTTTCATCCTTCATTCGTAGAGATAGTGATTATCCTCAACCAACAAAACATTCCAAACTTAATTTTCAGTTCCTAAAAATCCTCAACTCCTCAACAACCATACTAATTTGGTTTCTCTTCCAACTAATACGTACCTAGACTCATCATATGTGGAATTACATTATGATCTTGAGGATCCTTATACCCAATATGACTTTTACACTATAGTTTGTCCCTCATATTATTATAATAGCTTCTAAACCACCACGTGACTCTCACAACACCATGATGACCTTTCAAGTGACCACACACCTATGAAAGGTGACAATAACTTTGAAACCTCTTACAAATCACCTTATTACTGAGCTAGTACAAACACATTGAAGCTATGTTAAGCTTCTTATTACAAATAGGAATTTATGTACATCGTGGTTGATTGATGCTCCTGCATCAAATAACCCGATCAAAATTTGGAAGTTTTGGTTTTATGGGATCTACGGTGAGAGATTTCTAACTACTTCCACTAATGTAGCCACAAGTTCATCAAATGCCTCATATGGTAATGGGGGTATATGAGATGTGCGTGTAGTTATAGGTCGAATGAAGGTATAATCAATGTAAGCAATAAAATATATCTCTTTCTTATATCGTGCCACAATTTGTTAGAAACCCATGCCCTATTTCCAATTATTTACCTTGTCCTATTTACCCACCCCAATAAAGATGTAATTTGGGTAACTGCATCTAAAGTGTTCATGTGTTCCCAAATTTTCTCAGCCACTGGTGTATCTGACCACCATTCTACCAATTCTGATTTGTGGGGTAGGGTTTTTGTGAAGTACATAGCTAGGAATATTAATATTGACCCATAACAAAAAGTATGCTTTCCTTCCTTTGTTTTCTTAGTGTTTTCATGGAATTTTGCATCTAGTAGTTCTTCTAAAGTATATTTTGATTGGGAATTCACCATATCTAGAGCTATTTGTGCGCTAAGTCTGTGGGCGCCATCTTCCCGATTAGTATGATAAATTTTTAAGCATATGGCCTTAGAAGCATACCTTAGTGCATGATTTGTTATGTCCGTAATGCATACACCACGCTTTGTCTTTGTGACTCCCATCACCCGTGCGTATCTTTCATCATCGTCTTCTTCTTTGTAATCGTCGATCATCCTTGTGCCCATAATCTTGTAATCCTAGCCATGAACTTTGTGTTAATAGGGTATATTGATCCAAATATAAAATCTAATTGTGTAATCGGCTCAAAAGAACTTGAATCGCATGATCTGTCTCTATCAAAATATTGGATTCGACTCCACACATCAATATTCAATTCACGAATCAATTTCGTATTCTTTTTGTACTCCATCTCCTTTGTGTCGAGGTTTTCTTCTAATAGAAAATGTCTTTCCATTTCAAGTTGTGTATGATTGTATTTGGTTATCTCGAGAGTGAATGTATTCATGCAAATCCCGTGTGTGGGAAACTTTGAATGGAATATGTGAAAATGCGCCCTTCGGATCATGTTTGTTTTCTTTCATTGAATGCCTCAAGAATTTTGGTTTTGGTAGCTCTGCTTGTGTAATCTCAATTGGATTATCCATGCTTTCTTCTCAATTTTCCCTAATTTTCCCTAGCTCTCTTCTTTGCAAATTTTCCGGTGAATACTTCTTTCTTCGCTTTTAACTTTTTGTGCCTTAATATTTTCTAAGTCAATTCTTTTTTATAACATTCTTCCTTGTACCTACCACAATAATTGCATTTTTGGTGGGATAAATTTGTGTTTCATCTACGGCTTTTGTTCTTCATTCTACGTATTTTCCGTATTTTATCTAGATTTTCCTTCATTGTGCGAGTTTTCTTTGTTACGTGGCTTTTGTCCTTTATTATGTGTTTTTTTTTGCACAGTTTTTCTCCTTCATCACACGTCTTTTCCCTCTCATTCCTTCACTCGGTGGATTTTTCCTTCCATCCTTTAGTACCACGAATTTTTCTCCATTCCATCGTTGCGCTTGGTTTTCTCATACCACGTCTTTTCCTTCCCTTTATTCCATGGGTATCCTTCCTTCACTGTTTTCCCTTTTTTATTCTTTTGTGTTGTGGGTATTCCCCCTATGTAGTTTTTCTTTTTTTATTAGAGTAAGGATGCCCTTATGGGTTTTTATTTTACCCCTCATTTTATCCATTGAATTTCTTGTTTTCAGATAGGCTGAATTTTATTTTTATTTTTACTTTTTATTATTTATTTTTATGTAAATTATATCTTTTTAATCTAGCTCCATTCACATATCCCTGGTAACTCCTTGAGATGTAGTGTTTGAGTCTTTGTTTCTCCTTAAGGTAATATATCTTTAATAACATAAGGTCCTAGCCATCTCACCTTTATCTTTCCTGGATGTTTCAATTTTCTATCATAGAGAAAAACTTGATCTCCAATGTCAAATTTTTTCTTTTGATGTGGCCATTGTACCAAGATTTCTGTCTTCTCTTTTCTTGGGTTTGGTTACAGTAAGCTTTTAGGAACCTTTTCTCATCTATTTTCTCTAATTTGATCAATCTCTCATGTAGTGAAGAATCTTCATTCATTCAAAATGTTATTCCCACTTTTAAGATGGGAAGTACAAACTCTATTGGGACCATGACTTCTATTCCATAAACTAATCGAATGAAGAGTTTTTTGTTAACCTTTTGTATGTGGTGCGGTATAGACACCTAAATTATGCTTTTGCAATCTTATTGCCAAACACACACAAATCACTCTCATTCTTACCAATTTCATTATAATTAGTGATTTCCGCTAATTAACTAACGTTTCTTACCACTTTGGTCAATTAACAAGCACTTTGTTGATCACCAAACCTATTTTGCATTCAGGATGTCACTTTAAGATGAATCGTAAGTCAAAATCCTCTTCAAAATAGACAATAGGCGATTATTAGCTAATTAAACCTATTTCCCCCTTGTTTTGGTCAATATACCCTACTATTGGCTCAAACCCCTCTTCCAACCACTCAAAATCACCCCATTTCTCTCCACAACCTCTTACAAGCTTCAAAAGATTGTTAGGATACGTTGATTATTAGATATGTCATAGGTGTCTATCTTATCACATTATCTCTTCTTCCATCATTCTCTGCAACTATTGTGGATCTTCTCCATTTAGTTAGGGAGTCTAGTACAGATTTCTGTCCTATAAATACTGTACGTGTGCTTTGTGTTATTAGAATAATATGAGATAAATCTATCTCTTCTATTTCTCCTTCCCTGCTCTCTCTCAGTTTGGTATCAGAGCGAACTAGATCTCTTCTGTGCGTTGGAAAGGAGAGACTGTTTCTCTTTCTGCCTGAGCGTGGAAAAGTGTGGTCAGGGTCGTTTGTCTTCTATTGTACTGCGTGGAGATTAGAGGAGAACTGCTGCTACGTGGAGATACTGCCGTGTGGAGATCTGCATGCTTTGCGTGTGGAGTCTCTTTTTAGCCTGCGTGAGGAAGAGGATAAAAACAACGTAGCAAATAATCCAAGCATCTCAACGAAGTCAAAGCGTGGTAGAAGAGAAGGGAGTGCTCTGAGGCCCGGATCAATGGTGGAGCACAAATTTCCACTTGACTGTAAAGAAAGATAGGCTGTTTCTTTGCCTTGCGTGGAGGTGAAAACAATCTTGCTGCCACGTGAAGAGCTTTGAGCAGCCATCAAAAGCCGAAACATCAGGATTCTGTTCTCCCAGTGATCGAATGTAATCAGAATCCCGGTTGGATTCAGTGATACTCAAATCATTTACATCGAACTCACGGCCAGCCGAGCCATGTTCGAAACTCTGAGCGTGTTGGAGACCACAAGCTGGACGTGGAGATCTCGAGAGAGAACTTATTTCTGTGCGCGGAGACCTTCAAACGCTGTCGAGGTAGTTTTGAGTCTACAACAGTCTCTTCTACACTACATCGAATGTCGAGTGTACAACATTTCGATTAAAAAACAACATTTTGAAAGCCACAACATCAACTCGCCAGCTAGAGAACACCGTGGAGAAGCTCCTGAGAGCTCCGGGTTCTACTTTGCTTTGCTGAATGAGCTTTGAAATTGCGACAATCTTGCATTCGACAAACTAGTTCGAGAAGGACTCCTTGAGTACTTTCTTTTCGACGTCAGCTGCCAAGTAAAGTGAGTACGGGAAGAATTAGAAGCCGGATACGACACAAATTATGATGACGAAGAAGAACGCCCTGCAAAGCGTCGCCATCTCACAGCACGCGAATATCGCGAGCATCTACAAGCCAGTCATTCTCGACAGTGAGTCCAAATTGTAATAACTTTTTCAAATAAATAATTTTTTTTTATTATTACAATGTCTACTCCGAAGTTACTTCTGTCAGACGCTCAGTTGCTCAAAGGGCCTAATTTTGCGGCCTGGAAGACAAAAATGAAGACAATCCTTCAGTTTGAAGGATTATGGGGAATTGTCACAGGTCTATGCTTGCTCCCACAGCCCCCGATGAACTAATAAAATATGACATGGCTTGTGTTAAAGCCTTGATGCTGATAATGCTCAGTATCAGTGATGATGTGCAACCGCATGTTCGGAATGTGGAGAAACCAAAGGAGGCACTGGGACAAAGCACAATTTATGAAGCCAAAAATCAGACAAAGATTCTTCATCTTCAGTCGAAGCTGCACACCCTCTCTATGGGGTCTGACGAGAAAGTGGAGGAATTCCTGCGTCGCGTGGCTGAGTTGAGATCGGAGTTATTAGCGCTCGGTGAAACGGTAGACGATAAACTTCTCGTCCCAATCACCTTGAGAGCACTCCCTTCTCAATTTCGAGTGTTTGTTACAACACTGAATGTGTCTAAACAAACAGTGACATTCGAAGAGCTTGTGAATTTGCTGCAGCAGGAAGAAGCTATCACTTCATCGCATGGGGAGTCTCAGGACAAAGCCTTGTTCTCAAAGCCTAATCGTGGCCAGAAGAATCGGAAAGGTCCCCCAGAGAAGCCAAACCGGTAATCAAACAAAAGATCAAAAGTCAAAGAGATGATGTCACATTTGCGTAACCAATACTCACGACATTGATCATGTTGTTGGCACAATAAAAAACAAGGGCCTTCAAGCCATACAAGCACATCCGGGCGCGAAGATTTTCAAAAGTCCAAACGACGTCCCCATTGGAGAAAGCAAAAAGGACATCTTGCAGCCCAACAAGAAGATGATGAATCTGATGAGGAGACATCAGAAGGAGCCCATTGTAGTAAGAATCTTGTACTCGTCTCTCAAACTTCTCAGCCCACGAAGAAATTCTGGTTGATAGACTCTAGTGCAAGCAAGCATATGTCAGGTGACAAGAAGCTATTTGATTCACTACACGAAGAGCCAACTGGAGATCGAGTTCGGATAGCGGATGACAAAGAGTACATTGCAGAAGGAATAGGGAATGTGACCATTCCTCTGGGGCCACGAAAATGTACACTTACAAAGGTACTATATGTTCTCCGGCTTGACTAAGACCTTTGTCGATTACTCACTCTTGAATCATCACCTTAAGGTTGAATTTCTTGTTCAAAATGGCATTAAATCATGCTTAATCTCGGAAAAGGTACGGTTCTTGCTAAAGCTTTTGTAAAAGATAAGTTATTTGCTTTAGATATGTTTCATCTTCTGCAGTAGCTTTATCTGCTTCAACAATAGAATCAACTGCCTTATGGCATTTTAGATATGGACACTTGTCGGTCGGTTCACTGCACCAGATGAGTTCAAAAGCAATGGTCCGTGGACTACCCAAATTGTCCAGTTCCTTGCCTATTTGTCCTGGCTGTCTTGCAGGAAAACAACACAGAGATCCGTTTCAAGCGAGCACCTTCCATGCCAAGAAATGTCTGGAGGTAGTTCATACCGATCCGAACGGCCCATTGCCTGCTTCGGATACAAATACTTCCAGTTGTTCATGGATGATCACTCTCACAAGATGTGGGTATATTTCCTAAAGAAGAAAAGTGAGGCTCTTCAACACTTTCAGAACTTCTATCATCGTGTTGTCAAAGAGTCTGGACAACCACTTCTTCTACTCCGCTCAGATCGAGGGGGGGAATTCACATCAAAGAAGTTCTTGGCCTTCCTAAACCATCACGACATTAAGTTGTTAAGACACTGATCGCTCCTACACGCCCCAACAAAATGGCATTGTTGAGCGTCGCAATCACACAGTGATGGAGATGGCTCGCTGCATGCTATCAACTGCAAAGCTAGGAGAGCGCTATTGGGTTGAATACATAAACGGGTCGATATCTTCTCAACAGGGCACCAAAAATATTCTACTGAACAAAATTCCGAGAAGAGGTATGGAGTGGTAAAAAACCATCAATTTCTCAATTTCGAGTATTTGGTTGCACAAAGATACATGCATGTCGGCTCAAGAGAAAGAAGGTAGAGCCAAAAACACTCCTGTATCATGCTAAGCTCACAGACTACCTCGAAGGCATATCGTCTCATGGATCGAGACAAAGAAAGTATACGAGAGTCGGGATGTGGTTTTGTGACGAGTCATCCTTTGACTCAATAGTATCAACAGTAAGATCCACTTCCAAACACATCTCATCGATTAGTCTCAATCGGATGATGAGTGGAGGAGACTACTTAGAGAAAAGAAATGCTACTTGGAGAACTATTTGTTGACCTTGGAGAACTACATGAATGTGACTCCACATCAATCCTCACGGCAACCCACACGCTTCTTCTCAAAAGCAAGTCAAGTTCTCGTCCGAAGTGGGTACAAAGCACTATCAAGGACTCAAATTTGCAACAACTCCCAGATACATCATCCGGAGTCAAAACAAGGAGTCAAACAAGAAATGAGGTAAAATTTGCACTCATGAGTTCAGCGATGAATAGCTCAAGCGGATAATGTTCGTGAAGCACTACCAAACTCGGTGGAAGGAAGCTATGAAACAGAATATGACTCGCTCATGAAAAATCGAGACATAGAACTTGTCGATCTGCCTACAGGAAAGAAACCCATAGGCTGCAAATGGGTCTTCAAGACAAAATATAAGGCAGATGGATCCATCGACAAACATAAAGCACGACTTGTAGCCAAAGGATATGCTCAGAAAGAAGGCATCGACTATGAAGAAACCTTTGCACCCACTGTGAAGATGAAGACCATCAGAGTAGTTTGCACACTTGCAGCATAGAAAGGATGGAGACTTCAGCAGATGGATGTCAAGAGTGCTTTCCTAAATGGTGATCTGAAAGAAGAAGTATACATGACCCAACCTGAAGGATTTGTTGATGAAAATCAGCCTAAAAAGGTATGTCGTCTCATCAAATCTCTTTATGGACTGAAACAAGCTCCAAGGGCATGGTATATCAAGATCAACGATCACCTTTTGCAGCATGGGTTCACACGTAGCCCCTCAGATTCAAATTTGTATATAAAGAAGGTAGGCAAAGAAATTGTCATTCTAGTTGTTTATGTAGATGATCTTGTGATCCCTTGGTAGTTCAGAAGATCAGTTGATATTGTAAAGAATGATCTCAAAAGAACCTTCGACATGACATATTTGGGGCTACTACATTACTATCTTGGCTTGGAAATATGGCAAAAGGAGCATCACATCTTTTTCTCTCCCAGACAAAGTACGCCAAGACACTCCTGGAAAAGTATAGAATGTCGACTGTAAACCTATATCCACTCCCATGGAAAAAGGCTTGCAACTTTCAAGATTCCAGGACTCACCTCAAGTAGATGCTACTCTCTACAGGCAATTGGTTGGAGGGCTCATCTATTTGACATACACCAGACCAGATCTCTGCTATGCTGTCAGCTATCTTTCCAGGTTCATGCAGGAGCCAAAGAAATGTCACTGGAATGCAAGCAAAGCATGTTTTGAGATATGTCCGAGGAACAACTAATTATGGTCTGGAATATAGAAAGAATGATCAATTCTTTCTACAGGGATATGTCGACTCGGACCATGCTGGATCTGTTGATGATAGGAAGTCAACTACAGGATACATATTTCATCTCGGATCTGGACCTATCTCGTGGATAAGCAAGAAGTAGAATGTTGTTTCTATCTCATCCACAGAGGCAGAATATCGCGCCGCATGAGGAGCTGTGTGCGAAGTGATATGGATACGTCGCATTATGGATGACTCGGGAATTTGGAAAAGGCAGTCACCTATTCTCTTACACAATCGAGTGTGTTGAAGCTCGTGCAGAATCCAGTCTTTCATGAACGAACAAAGCATATTGAAATTGACTGCCATTTCATTCGAGAGCACGTCTTGAACCATCAAATTCAGCTAAAGATCTTGCCCTCTTTGAAGCACAAGTTGCTGACATTCTCACTAAATCTCTTGGAAAAGTGAAATTTGAATCTTTCAGAGGTCACATTTGCAAGAATAATGTAATAAGGGGGGGAATGTTAGGATACGTTGATTATTAGATATGTCATAGGTGTCTTTCTTATCACATTATCTCTTCTTCCATCATTCTCTGCAACTATTGTGGATCTTCTCCATTTAGTTAGGGAGTCTAGTACAGATTTCTGTCCTATAAATATTGTACGTGTGCTTTGTGTTATTCAGAATAATATGAGATAAATCTATCTCTTCTATTTCTCCTTCCCCTGCTCTCTCTCTCAAAGATTATCCCGAGTAATGCCAATTTGGGCATCGGATTTTTTTCGTCATGAGACTTTTTCAAGGAGTACTTGGTTGATAATAACCTTGATGATCTCATAGGACTGCTGAAGCGAGGGAAGATGGAAGACAATCTCCTCGAGTTGTTTCCAGTGTAGAAGCGTACTACGAGGCGGTGTGAGGTGGTTTTGTGAAAGGACTCAACTGTTAAATTTTCTGCCCCATCTGTCTATCCAGTTATCACATTTGGCCCTTTGACATCGCCAGCAGCAGTACTCACATCCTTGTCTCATGCTATTGTTTTATGCTGGCCCGTGTGGAGTCTGTACGACCTGTTGAAGCTGGAGAAACAGGCAAGATATTTCTACACTTTTCTACTGTTATTTTATTTAAAAATATTGTGAAATCGAACCACTTTTCCTTGCATTGATTTGTCAGTTGGATGTCATGATGGGAGATTTCCCTTTCTGCTTGTGTCTTCTTGTTTTAGCTTTTATCGTTGACAGAATGTGGGTCGAAAGGATGCGTGTGCCCTCTCCTTTGAATGTTATGTTTCTCTTACTCGAATGATAGACCTCTATTTGTTTATGTATTAATTCTTCTCTGCGATTGAGTTGCAAGTTGTTATGTTGATTAACTAGTATTTTCGATATCATGGAAGTAAGTTACGATAACTGTGAAGCTCCTCCCTAGCACCCAAGTTGTCTTTTGACGTTTTGTTAGCTCCTTCGCAAGTCCCTTTGATAACCTTTTGGCATCGAGAAGGAAAGGTTGTGAGAATGTGTGATCAATGCTTGGGGCTAGCCAGCTTGAGTTTCGGTAGTAAACTTTTAGAATGAAAACATTTGTGTGCGATGTGTTTTCCTGATCGCGTGTTTAGACTCTTATCTTACCTTTCATCGTGTTTCTAGGCTTGCAAGGCCATTCTCAAGGAGTACCTTGACCATCCCTATCAACTTGAATCATAACTAGCTTTTCGAATCAACTAAGCTCGAGGTTTCATTGTGCGAATCCAGTACCTCGTTGACACTAGAATAGTTTTGGTCCAATCACCCTCTATGAATTATTGCTGATGGCACTCTTCTGTTTTTCCTAACTGGCATTATTTTCTCCCTTGTATTGTTAACGCTATTAATTAATATTGGTTAGTTTTTATGCACGTAATTACTGTATTAGTTTGTGATGGAGATTTCCTTAAATGTGATTGACCTTCGGGAAAAACTCAGCTTTCGTGTGATAACCTTTTGAATTCATAGCGGAAGGTTTTGTTTTGATAAAGTCACTTAGAAATTATGTTTGTATCTATTTGTGCGCGATTATTTGATTACTGCACAAGGTTGTCGTAAAATTTGGTTGTTTTTGGATATGGGTAATTTATTTTAAATTAACCAAACATTAGTATTGTAGTGGAGGTTTGCAAATCCTTAGTGTTATAAAATTTGTTGATGAAATTATTGTATACTCTTTTGTGACGGAACCCCCTTCTTCTCTCGCATGCTTGCTACTAGCCCGTAAGTCCTTGACCCTTCTTGGATGATTGGAAAATCTTGTAGTTAATGGTCAAAACTAGTATACCTTGCCTTCGCTTCGAAACTTATGTTGTGTGTATACTCTATTTGATTTCGGTTAAAACTCAATTATGTATGAATTTTAGTGTTAATTGTTGAAACCCGTGGTTCCCCTTTCTTGGGCCAATCAACTCTTGTTCTTTTAGAAATATATTATTTTAGTCTATGCGTATGGTACCTTTGATAAATTTTCTAGATGGTTGGTGTATATATATCAAATCTCAATCTTGTAACTATTGTTATTTGCTTACTTGATGGGAATTATGTTCTTTGCTAAATTTTTTATATCTCCTTATAGGCCAAGGGTCATTCTCATTCGGTTATTACTTTACGTTGCATTTGCTCCTAACTAAAGTACAAGGTCTTCTCCTTCTTTGATCGACATGTTATAGACTTTATTATAACTTGATGTGCTCATAGTGTTTAGAGGTTTGACCCAAATTCTTGTAATAAGGTGCTTCTTTTCATGATATTGTTAGATAATAGTTATGGTGGTTTTGTGTAGCCTTATCTTGCTCAGTTCTCGCGAACTGACTCTTGTAGAAAATTTGCTGCAGATGGATCTTGCGTGTAGATGAGGGATAGATTTGTAGACTTTTGTCATCAACCTCAGTTGAGAAGTTCCTTTGCTCGAAACCTTTGTATGTTGTTCAACTATTGTTAACATCCAGTGGAAAGTTTAAAGGAGGATTAATGTCTTGGTATAACGTATTGTGGACTTTGTCATCTGAACTTTGGAAACCTTGTATTGTTTGACCATCTTTGAAATTATAAGAAAATTTGGTTATTGCTGTTGAGTGACCTTGTTGGAGTATCAGTATTTTAAGAATTGATGTAATCTTGTTTTGTTCTGGTAAATGAGTGTTGCTACAACCTTGCCTTGAGAATAAATTTAGAATTAAACCTTGACATGACTTAGTAATAAAGTGTCATAAGTAAACTAACATGGGATTGTTTAAATACTTCTGGAAGTTAAATTAAAAGTTGTATTCAAATAAAGTAACGTAGGGGTCACCAACTTGAGAGCAAGAAATTCTTTAAGTAAACAAGGGCAAGACTATCATTGTAGGTAAACTTTATAACTTGATATCCCTAGCTAAACTAGTGAACACTACTCTTTTTGGTGAACGCTTAAAACAAGCTTAAAGGAAAACAATGGTTAGCTCCTAATAAGATTTAACAAGTAAGAGAAGTAAATTTAGAAACCACTCAATTTATCTCTCACCTATTTGGAAGTAAGTAGTTCCCTTTTGGATAAGCTCTTTCGGTGAAGCCTAAGTAAAAGCGTTAATACTTACGTATAAAACCCCAAGCTCCAATTAAACCTTGGTAATAGCTAATGACGTCTTAAAGAGGAATTTAACTCGACCTTATCTCCTTAACTCTTTCCCAGAATACTTTGTAAGTCATCTTGATTTTGTTGAACACGAATTCTTGTTGTAGCAAGGTAATGAGCAATTTTTAGTAATGTAAATATGGACAGATAGCCTTGTGGAATTAAATTAGTCCCTTATTAAATAATGGAACTAAACAACTAATTGTCGTAAAGTGAAGACTTTTAGTGAACTTCTCTACAGTGTATAAGAAATTAACTCTGTTGGTAAGATGAATTTGTGTGAATCATATATTGAATCTTTCCTAAAACATAAGTCATGAGTTAAAGGGTGTTATATCAAAATAAGTAACCTTCAATCATTCTTACTGTGGCTTGCCCTATTTGTTAGAGTGTTCTGTCGTTGGACTTCTATGTTGTCTTGTCAAAAACAAAGAAAGGTGTATTATCCTTTGGGGTGTGAACGTTTCCGTGCTGACCTTGTGGTCCTCTCTCGTAACAAGTGGTTCCTAGTGTTGGTTGTAACCTTGTGACGACATGTTGTGTCGTGTTATGTGTCAAGCAAGTCAAAAAAAAAGTTATCCTGTATTTCACTGTGTTGTTCGTGTGTGGATTTTGGGTCGTTACACCCAACCTCCTAGTTGACCCTAAGTGGTTGATTAAGGCCCCGCACATCTTAATCACTTGGTAATTCACTAATTGTGATCAAGAAAACTTAATCATGATTAGCAATTCTAATCCAATTTAGGATTTTTAGTCCCACATGCACCAAAATACAAGTTTTCTTCAAATTGAAAACTATAAAAATGGTGCACATCATACCTTAATACTTTACACCATGCTTTCATTTGTACCTCATATGATAAATATGATCTATAATCCAAGTTCAATCCTTGCCTAAAACCTTCAACAAGATTAGTAGATGGATATCTAAAGTGACTCTCGTAAGTCATTTGGAGAGGCCATTTCACCTTGTTTGGAGATTCCATTACACGTAATGGTAAGATAAATTTGGGTTTTAGAGTTACCAACAATTTAGGGTTTTCGTTTTTAGAAAACTAGTCATTTTCTAATAAGTTAACTTAGGGTTTGATGAGTGATTTTGTTTCATACTTCATATGAGTTTGGAATAGGGTTGTGTATTCTCTTCTATTGCACCTTGTGTGATCTTTAGAATTAGAATCACCTCTAAACCAATTTTTTCTTCTTGTGAGTAAGTAGGAACAATCATCATTCATTTTGTGCTTAAGGGAATAAAATTTCATTTTTGACATGTACTTGATCTTTTAGTTTAAGAGATTTTTCATTTGATAAATAATTAAGGCATAAAATTTGTGTATGATCTTCCCTTGCACCTAGTGTGATCTTGGGAACCAAAATAAATTTTAGTCTTTTCATTAAGAAGCACTTGGATTAATTGGGAATAAACCTTGTTTTGCAAAGTGTTATGGTAGTTAGTTGATTTAATGGATTTTTCATTGCTATCTTTCTATGATATTGTGAATCTTTTTGAACTACTAACCATTTTTGTGAAGGACCTAGAAGGCTTGCCAAAGAAAGAAGGGATCTCTTAAAACCCAATTGTAACATTCACTTGTGTTGTAGGTAGCCAAAATGGTCTTCTAAATGAAATTTCTTAATCTAAAAGAAAAAAAAACACACCAACACACAAATTCAAAACACCATATTGTAGGTTTCGGTTAAGAGCTATGGCTCAAATGCGCTTTAAACTAACACATAAACCCTTTGGCATAATCCTTAAGCTACAACAATGGGGCTGGTCCTTGGAACCCTAAATTAGTTAACGTGCAAGAGTGGAACCTTGTGAATGAAATAGGAAAGTGCTCCACACTACCGACTTGACTAGTACACCTTGAAAGATTAGAGTCAAATTTATTTCCATTCCGAAGTGATAATACACATGAACGCACTAGTTTCTCATTTTATTAAAAAGGGGTAAAGTAAATCCTAGATATTCCTTAGGAAACCTTGGTAAATCAAAAGAAGTAAACTTGTGACACATATAGAGAGAGAAACCCTAGGAAAGCTTGATGACTTAGAGCCAATTTTGTCTTAGATAGTATACTTGAGTGCTCCCACAAAGTGACAAGTTTGTTGATTCAAAATCTTGTTTTACGAACAAGGAAATAATCTCTTAAATTTGGAATTGCATGATATTTCATCACGAAATCTATTTAGTGTTACTTTGACCTTGTTTTTCACTTGTCTTAAGACAAGGCGAAAATTAGTCAAACTTACACCAACTATTTTTCACCACCATTTGGTCTATCCTTTGTCTTTTTGTTTCTCATTTTGAGACAAAAGAAGAACAAAACATACATGGATACTACTAAAAATAATCGTGTCATCCACTTTTGTAGTCTTCTTTCTTGACCATGTTGGCGACACGAATGCAAGAGTTGAAAGTGTGAATGGTACGTACGCACATTCTAAGTAGGACCCCTTTGTCTTAAGACCCATATTGAGACTTATTATCATTGTAGTTAGATTGTCTTATCATTGTCTTCTTTAGATTTGTTACACTTTTCGCATTATAGCCATATAATTGTGATATTTATGTCTTGTTTCCTTGTGAAACTTATCCTAAATATCTATATTGTATCATTATGTTATTAATGCTCGCGCGTTTAATAATTCTTTTACTATACATAGAAATATTTTTATATCCTAACCTCGTCTTGAGTTTTGTAAGTGTTGAGGTAACTTTGTTAAGCATCACTATAATGCCATTTATACTAAAATCTCACTTTCTTGCAAAGCTCGATTACGTGTCCAAATAACGTTTTATCATGCTCACATTTGTATCATCCATTTTACAAGACTTAGAATTTGTTAGTGTTTAGAAACTGGTTTTTAGTATATCATTTTAGAAGATCGTGTCAACATTCTCTTATCATTTAGGCCTTGTTTGTTTCAAACTTGAACTAACTGGTGATATTGTGTTGTCACTATTTGGTTTCAAACCTATCTAGAAAAATATTAGGGAATAAACTATTTGTTGTGGCTAAATTTTGAACATTGTACATCATTGTATTATTCTAGAAAAACTTGTGTCATATATTACCTTGTTAGGGTAGGTCATTATTTATTCTCGGTGTCCTTAGGTTCATATTAATCCTTCAAATTCATAACCATTTATTGTTTGTATTCTTTGTAATGATTTTATGTCGTTACACCGCTTGGTTTGTCCTATGGCCCATGTTTACCAAATGTCTAGCTGGTTTTCATTGTGCTGCCAAAATCGACATAAGAATTCATTCCCGGTAAGGATTTAAATTGTACTATCTCGGTATAAACATTTGTATCCCAAAAATTCCAACAATGACCAACTATTGTAAGGTTCCTTATATGTACGACACTAAGGAATCAAAGTTTTCAATTCACATCAAAGGATGCCCATTAGAGCTAAGCCTTGTTTGGTTTTTCATGCCAAAGAACCCATTCGGGTGCCCCTGTTCCCCACCTTCATCTCATAGTCGGTGATATGGTTTGGACACTTCGATCCAAATTATTATTTGTGCTCCTCATACGGGTCTTCGACTCCAATCCAAACTATTTTTCTAATTCTTGGATTCACCTCAATTTTATGAAAATTATCATCGAGCTTTTCAATCGATTCGAATCTTAAGTCACAATCCTCCCTTTCTTCGTATGACTCCCTTATTAGTCACCTAAACAACATCTTCCTCCTTTGAAAATATGTTTGGCCCCGATTCTTTCTACTAAAACATCTAATTTGGTTCTTGAGCCACGGTCCTCCCTTGCTTTGCAGGACCTCCCTTATTCACCACCTCAAAAATGTCTTCCTCCATCAATTGAAGATCGGGCAAATCCAAATTCATCTAAGTTGACTCCCATGTTGCAATCATCTTCCAAGTCTACTCCAATGTTGGTATCATAAAATTTGACACCTATGTCACAATCTTCTAAGTCGACTCCCCATGTCGCAATCATCAGAAAGTCAATGCATACGTCACCGTAAACACCTAAAATATGTTTACACTTAGCATTTCCTCTAATTCAATCTGATTGATGGCACTTTTTCAATTAGATACCCTTTGCTCCATTCTTAGATTCTCGATTACGACACCTTCTTGTTCGTATTCCTCCTATATTCAACCCATTTGTTTAATAACCTCTTTTATTAACTAAACACCTCCCTAGTTCTCTCGAACCACTTTCGCATGATTCTAGGCTATCTATCAGTCACAAATGGTTAATCACACTCCTCCAAACTCTCAATGAGTCTCTAATCACTTAGTAATCATGCTTAACTAGCCTAAACCTAGCTTAACTAAGCCTAAAGCATGTTTATCCTAATCTAATCTAAAAGTGATTTTTGGCTTACCTTTAGTCCCACATGCACCCAAATTCCAAACTCTCCCAAGTGGAAAACTATAAATAGAAGGGTCACCCCTCCCTTTCAACCTTACACCATTATTGACATCTTGATCTTGATATCATATCTCATCTTGACATAGCTTAAGAGCTCATTTACATTAGCCAAGCTAATAAGGCATTTGATCTTGAGCCATCCACCATTAAAATAGCTTCATCTTGCATCCATGATAGGTTAGTAATGGAATATGCTAAACTTGGCCTTATAGCCATTTAGTAAGATTCATTCACCTTCATGGAGTAAACAACAAAATTGATTGCTAGGATCTTCTAGGTTCATTTAAATTAGCATTCAAAGAGTAGAGAGTAATATACATGTTAGTTTTTGATGTTTTTGTCAAATTTATAATGCTTGCATGTTATTTTCCTTGTTTATCTCTTATCTTATGGTCCATAGATGAGTTGGCAAAGCTTTGAGGTTCTTTAGCCTCATTCCATAGCTTTTACAACTTTTCCTTGTTCACAAATCGCAAACACTTGATTTACTCTTATGTTGTAATCATATGCTGATTTTCTACGTGATCCTCGTTGGTTCTTTAAATATGCCATCTTTTAGGAAATCCAATACCAATAAGCTATCTTAAATCCATGTCTTCTTCTACTCTCTATAAATCTAGATCAAATCTAGTTCATCTCTTGAGTCATCATCTTCTTAATCTTCCACACCAGCTGGACCCATTTCTTCTATTTAACCTCCTATTTTCGAAGAAAATACCCCTATCAATCGATTCATCTCGAGATGAGGAGATGATCATCGAATTCCTAGGGTCACATGATGGAATTCCCCTAGAGGATTACAATCAAATATTTAATCTTGACTTCGATACACTTGCATATTGGGAAGAAGAAATTTATTCCTTTAGTTGGAATACTAAGGAATATCCCGATACCATTGAGGAAGATCTTATCTTTTCTTCACATCCTTATTTTAATAACATGATTGTTATCTCTTGAAATTACACCCTGTAGAGAGATGGTTGCAGGTGTTCTAAGCTTGCAAAATGGATCTCTCTCTTTCGTAGATACAATGGAAACACCTCAAGTCTGTGGGTATACCTATTTTGAGGTGAGTCTCAGTATCAAGGCCGATTCCTTATTGATGTATCCTAAACTGATTTTCTGGAGGTTTAAGGGTAAAAGATGACTGTAAAATGAAATTAAAACTAAGGTGATACACCAAACTTGTATGAGGTCTTTGACTGAGTACATACACAATTGATATGGAAAGGATTTTTGATCCACGAGCCAACAATTTTTTGAAGATAATTAGGGGTAAACACTTTGATGTATTGTGGGATAAAATCACAACAATACTGCTAAGTTATACATACACATTAACATCATACAAAAATTACTGAATTTGTAACAGGGTAAGATGGTTAATCATGGAATTCAACATTCAAAAGATTAATGAAAACATACACAAGACTGCAAATAATTGGAAAGGTAGAAAATACTTCACATTCAAAGGGAAAACTGCGTAAAATTGCTTCACTTCTGTATCTAAAAAGTCCTCCTCTTGTGCTTTTCCAAAGCACATAATATATAGAAAAATTATTTCCCACCCTTCCTAAAAATAGGCTAGAATTGTACTCGCCCATGCATCCTATTTTTATCCTTCATCTATTAATAAATAAAGGAATAAAAACAAAACATGCAAATACAAAGAGGCATTAATAGCCATTGGTTACAACTCAGTCAACTTGTAGTGAATGTTCTATTTTTAAGAAAAGCATGAGTGATAATTTGCTAAAAATAAGTTTTGCTTGATGAGAAAGTCTTCTTCCTTGTGCATGCAGATTTTGTCTTCTTGCTGATCTGTCCTTTTGCTAAAGGTATGCGAAAATACTCCCGTGAGTGAGCAAAATTAATTACATTATTTACAATACTTTGCAAAAATAATCACCCGTATATTCTATCTCCTTTGGGTACCACTTTGATTCTGGTGTTGACATTTGTTTTGTCTTCTGTGGTCACTTGGAATTGACCTCGTGTAATTGGAAATAATGTCTTTTCTTCAGCTCCCATATGGGGACCACCTTGTGCACATGTAATAATAAAACTCCTCCCTTCGCATGCAAATTCACCTTCTGGTCTGTTCAAGCTTTCCGAGCAAGTTTTTCTTTTAAAGAAATTCTGCCATTGTTGCAGACTTTGAGCTTGACTAAAGGTTTTGTGAAGAACTTTGTCTTTCATTATTTCAAAAGAGTTGTCCACGTAGGACAAATTTGAACTGCAAACGGACTGGAAAATCTTTTCTTTTCATTTCGATAGAGATTGTGCATTTTTAAATATTCAGCCCGCCATCCACTTTTAATTTGGGTCTCACACGTGTCTTTCCCTGGTTCCAAGCGGGGTTGCGCTCAAATTTATCCTCTCTTTTAAACAAAGGTTCAAAGTTTCAAAAACAAAAAAGTTTCGGCGGCCCACTTCTTCGCCTCTCGATTTATTAAATACGTGTCCTTGTTTGGTCCTTATTGGGGTCATGGGGCATTTTAAAACTTCACTCCTTTAATATTCAGATTCTAAAATTGACTCGATGATTCGCTTTTGACTTAATTCAATATGATTGACTTGCAATGCTTTAATGGGGTCACGAGGCATTTTAAACTTTACTCCTTTTCAAAAAAAGTTTCAAAGGCAAAAACATTCCGACGATCCGCTTCTCCACTTTGACTCTTTTGATGTGGGCTCAACATTTGAATTTTTCCTTTGACATGAGTGGGGCCACGGGTATTTTAAAACTTTACTCCTTTTGCCAAAATGCCTCAAAACACAAAAAGGGCCCGCCTCCGCATCGGGCCACCAGACCAATTTGAATATTTTGCAAAAAGAAAAAGTGCCAAGTTTTACAAAATGGCCCCACCGTGCCGCATCCAATTAGATTTCGTTGGGCCTATGGGTCAATCGACACTTTTACAAAATGATGAAAAGATGCTAAGTTTGCCAAAAAGACCCACCATTTTAATGTGTCAAGCTGGGGTTTGTATCGATTTTGGTGATCAATTTTGAGCATTGATCTCTATACTTTTGATTCGTGGCTATTGATCTGATGAATAAAAACACTTAAAACCCTAAGTATTTCATATTTTCATTCTCGAGCTCTATCCGAGCTAAAGGAACTCTACAAATTTTTTTTCCCTGGATGACAACCATTGGAGATGATCTTTCGAGCTCGGTTTATCTGCATCTATTATTTTGTTGAGCTTGGCTTTGGAACTCTCTGTTATTTAACGACCACCATTTTGATCACTTTGAGTTCTAGGTTGGCTTATACTGTAAGATTTGGTCGATTTGACTAGTTGTGTTGCTTTGAGTTTGGCTTTTCTTCAAAAAATCTGTGTCCTGTGAAGCTCTACGAAGATTCTATGGTTGTCATTATTGAGGTTTGTGAGCTCTTACCTCTTTCGTGAAAATGACCATCTGTTGCTTTCTGGCATTTGTATCATCGTTATTTTAAGATGGTCGCGGCTTCGTGTTTTTATTAAAATCTCTTGATTGTATATTGCTCATTTTGATCAATATTGAGCTCACCCTTTTACTTTTTCTCTGTTATTTCATCTTCGAAACACTGATACTCATTTTTCCTTTGCATTTTTAATGTGATTTTGAACAACATTGATCTTTGAGTTGAGACTCATTCTGGGTTCTCCTTTTGGATCTGAATTCGATGAGGGTTTTCTCTGCTTCAATTTTAACTAGTGAGTTCTTGATCCTTACTCTAATTCCTCAATACCCATTGATGGTTTTCTCGATCAAAGCCAGGATCTACATTTTCTTCCTTAGATCTACAACTTTATTCATTCCTTTGAGTTGATTGCAACAAATCTATATATGAACCTTTAATCTGTCCTTCTTGAATGAATTATTTTTTCCAAAATTTGTATCTGCACATGTATTTTTCAAATTGTGGCTTGAAATATTACAACCTAGATTTGGGTATCACTCCTTTGGCATGGGTATTCAAACTTCTTTATTGCTTCTTGATTTTGTAATCTACCTCGCACAATGAGAAAATAATTAGAAAACATTTAGGATTTTTGGCCTCTCTTATGTCCATGGTTTTCTTTTCTTCTTTCTCCTTCTTTCTGAGTGAGCAAATCATGTATGCAATTTTGATCTTCAAGTAATCTATATCTCATGTTGTTAAGAGATCCATATGCATGAATTAGGACAAGTAAAGGAATATGGATTAACCCCCGAGCTCTTAAATGATAATCTTCCTCTTTTCTTCTTTTTCGTATAGTACTTGATATGCATGATGAAGATGAAGCGGTCCAATAAGTCAAGATGAAGATCATCAATGGAAGGAGAATACCCTAAGGCTATGATGGGTTCACTCATACAACTCGATTTTTCTTTTATGCATGTGTACCTATTATTTCAGTAGTTGTACTTTTACTTTCCGCCATTTACATCCCACGGCTTGTGTGGGAACATTTGAAATTTTTATGAATAAAGCATTCAATTGTGAAATTGAGTTGTGCATTTCATCGCATTTCTTCTTTTTAATATGGATTGCATGATGAACTAAACAACCCCTTGTCCTAGTAGCCTATGTCCTAGTAGCCTATCATCTTCAATTTTTTGGGCAATGTCCTAGTAGCCCATCATCTTCGATTTATGGGACACCACCAGGTAGTCCTTCATCTTCTATCTTAGGGCCACATCCAAGTATCCATTTATCTTCAGTCTATGGGACACCTCCTGGTAGCCCATCCTCTTCAATTCTTGGACCATATCCTTTGCATCCATAACATTGTCCTTCTATCAATGATTGTGGCCATCCCACCATCATTTATCACATTAATTTTATTCATCCACTTTCTTCTCCCACTTCTTGGGATTAGACAAGTCACATATTAGCTTATAGGAAAACAAAACTATTCCTTCATCAAACTAAGCTCAAAAAGTCCAAGATCTCTAAATCTCACAACAATTTAAATGATCTTAAATTTTAGAATCAAACACAATTGAAAATGCACATCAACGCACCCATCAAGTATGGCGTAAAGTGCAGAAACCTCTAGATAGGGACCTCAAGCTCCCACACACAAAATCCATGTTTCATGATAAAACACAGTCATCTATTGAGTATGATCTCACCACAATCATTGAGATCGGGGATAATATGACTCTTGATAAGAAAACATGCCTAGTATTTCTTATCAAATCAAACTAAAATTATTGTTGGGTCTTATCATGTTGAGTGACCATGTCGGTCTAACTTTTCAAAAATAAAAAATACAAAACAATGAGAATTTGTTTTGAGAAATATATTTAAGGTAAACAAACAAACATTACAATCAGGTATGCATACATGTGGATGTTCTTTTTCCCTTTCTTGTTCTTCTTCTCCGCATGTCTTCCTACCATTTTCATCCCTTTGGTGATATTTTGGTTAGCCTATTCACACACATGTTGTGACCTTTATCTCTATGGTATCCATTCAGACTTGGTCTTTTATCACCTTGGTAAAGTAGAGAATGAATGACCTCTTAGGGATCTTATCACAATCAACATCTAAAAAAACTTATTACGAAGAATTTTTGATATATTTGATGTCCACTAGCCAATGTCGTCATCACAAGCACTTACACCTCCTTCCATCAAGCCATCAATTTTTCTTAACCCCTTTGTCAAACAAGAGAGATGAAATAAGTTTTCAAAAAGTCAAAAAGTAAAAGCCAAAAGAAAAAGAAAATTGATATATATCTCTTTCTCTCTTGGGGTATTTCCAATAATATCTATCGGGGCTATGGATACCGAGTGGTAGTAGAGAAATGTTGGGATTAGAATAAAATGCATCTCCGTCGGGGTTATGGACACCTTTCGCGATGTAAGAGAAATGTATGGTTCTCCTTCCACAATCCATTTACACACAAAAATCAACTTTGAGGATAAATCATTCCTACACATTGGCTAGGGTGTCTTCACTTGTTTTCTATCAAATATTTCATCAAGAGGTAATAAATTTCCATTTGCACACAATGGATCTCTATGAGCAAACATGATTAGTATGTTACGAAGTGTCTTTTTTTGACCTTTTTAGATTCTTACTCTAGTTTGTATGTTGTCTCACGATTCCTTCGTTTGGCTAATTATTTCTTCATCACGAGGATTTTAAGCTACATTCAAAACATTCATGTTATTCTTCTACTTCATTCATAATATCCATGTGTATAATATTTCCTTTTTCCATGTTTGTAGACACCTTTGTCCCCTTCACAAAATCATCTTCCACTTCTTTCTATCATGTGCTTCTTGGCCAACTTACGCTGGGGGCATCCTTTCTCCTTAATAGAGCATCACTGTGTTACGTTCATCATCATGTTGAACCTATCTATATTGTCCTTGATCCAAATTCTACGTATGAAGAGTTTTCCTTTGAATATTCCCATCTAACACTTGGGGCAATTTCACATCTTCACTTTCTTGTGCATACGCGTGGCATTCTACCCTTGTACATCCCATATCATTGTTGGGACATCTAAGTTTCTTCGTTTCCTATACATAGCTTTAGAAAAATTCTAAAAAAAATAAAAAATCAAATATGTTTGAAAAAAACCCAAACAAATTGGTAAAACAATCAAAAACCCAAATTTTTTTTGGTAAAAATGATTAAAAATCCAAAAAATTGTAAAAATTTAAAATTTTGCAAAAATTGGTTAACTTTGTTCATACAATTTGAAGCTTCAGTATCACTTTCTTTATCCTCGAACATCAAAATTTTTCCTACAAAAACATATTTCTAAGGTTCTTGCTTGTTCTAGTCTCAAATGACTTGCGGATCATTGTGATCTACCTCTATTAATAAAAGATAGGTTGTATGCTATGTCGGTACTCTGCAATAGTGAGTTGCCGAGACTATGTCATACTTCACGAAAAGTTTTTTTCCATGGGATTAATTATGTCCTCCATTATTCCCTTTGCATGTATCATTTCTTGGAGCACCATTTTTAACCCTTGTCATTACAACACGAACATTTGTGAACTACACCTTGATAACAAAAACATTGTGCAACTTTCTTGAATGTTATTTTGTTTGAGTATGTGTCATTATACTAGTTTCTCTTTTAGGTTGGCTGGTTTACTTTCTCATATTGCATTACATTTTGTATGTTTCATAGAGTTAAATTTCATTTTACTTTCTCGTATTACATTGAATTATGTATGTTGCATGGAGTTAGGTAAAGAATGAACAAATGTTAGTAATTTATCTTTTCATGTTATCTTACACTTTTGTTTATTTTAATAAAGGCCGATGATGTAGATCTGGGGGTAAAATGATACAACAAAGGTTTCTTATTGAAAGGTTGGATGCAAAGATTGGGCTTGTCCTATATTCTCCATTATCATTTATTATCACTTCTAATTTTTCTTCTAAATCACCTGGGGTAATAAACAACCATGTTTATCCCTATCATTATTCCTTCTAAATAACCAAGGGTTTCACACATGTTCTATCCTATTTCTTCTATCCATTTCAATCATATTTTCGATCATCGATTGAATTTTTCTATCACCCCATTGACACTCGAGGAGGCATCCTTCATCCTACTAATTTTTCTTCAAAAATTTACCTATTTATGCTTGTCTATTATATTTGAAGTGAATTCACTAACTTCACCTCAAACAGGGGAAAATGTAGACACCTAAATTCTACTTTTTCAATCTTATTTCCAAAAACACACAAATCACTCTCATTCTTACCAATTCCATTATAATTAGTGATTTCCACTAATTAACTAACGTTTCTTACCACTTTGGTCAATTAACAAGCACTTCTTTGATCACCAAACCTCTTTTGCATTCAGGATGCCACTTTACGACAAATCGTAAGTCAAAATCCTATTCAAAACAAGACAATTGGCAATTATTAGCTAATTAAGCCTATTTTCCCCTTGTTTTGGTCAATATACCCTACTATTAGCTCAAACCCTCTTCAAACCACTCAAAATCACCCCATTTCTCTCCAAATGTCTCAACAGCTTCAAATCTTATCCAGCACTCCTAGTTGACCTAAGCAATTGATTACGGGACCCACACATCTCAATCACTTGGTAATTCACTAATTGTGATTAGAAAATCTTAATCATGATTAGAAATTATAATCCAATTTGGGATTTTTAGTCCCACATGCACCAAAATACAAGTTTTCCCCAAATGGAAAACTATAAAAAAAGTGCACCTCATACCTTAATACTTTACACCATGCTTTCATTTGCATCTCATATAATAAATATGATCTATAAGCCAAGTTCAATCCTTGCCTAAAACCTTCAACAAGGTTAGTAGATGGATATCTAAAGTGACTTTGTAAGTCATTTGGAGAGGCCATTTCACCTTGTTTGGAGTAACAACCATCCCAATTTGATTTCCCTCTTAGGTCTATTTAGGCCCATGTTAAGTAATTGAGCATATTAGTAGGCATGTTTAGTTAGATTTTGAATTGTATTCATCTTAGTTAAGCTTTCCATTTAAGATTCTATCTCAATGTTACATTCCTAGAATTAGAGCCTTAATTAGAGGTGGAAATAGTGTTAGCCTTCCTTAGTTAGTCATGCAATTTTCTTTGTAAAGTTTGGGGTGTTATCATTTCTCATGTAATCCTAAGATTTCTGTCTTCTCTTTTCTTGGGTTTGGTTGTAAGATGTTAAGAACCTTTTCTCATCTAGTTTCTCTAATTTGATCAATCTCTAATGTAGTGAAGAATCTTACTTCATTCAAAATGTTAGTGCCACTCTTAAGATGGGAAGTAAAAATCTATTGGGACCATGGTTTCTAGTCCATAGACCAATCTGAATGGGGAGTATTTTGTTAATTTTATATGTGGTGAGGTATGCCCATAATGAGGCTGGTATCTTCAAATCCCAATTTTCTTATTTTAATGAACATATCTTTGTAAGCAAATTTTATAATATTTTGTTAAAAGCTTCAACTATCCCATTTTCTTGTGGATGATAAGGTGTATTGCGGTTATAATTAATCAAGAAGTTTTCTAGTAGTTCTTTCACGATATCATTTACAAATTTCTCCCCTTGATCACTAGTAATACTTAGAGGAGAGCTAAATCTAGTAATTATATGTTCATAGATGAATCTTGCGGTGGTATTAGTCTAAAGATAACATTTAGTTGGGATAGATTCTATCCATCTTGTTAGATACTTTGTCCTATAGAGTGAACCTTGCTTGAGAGTGTCTTATGGTGGGTTTAATTGGTCCAATGAAGTCTATAGCCCACTTTTCAAATGGTTCCAATGTTAAAATTGGTTTTAATGGAATTTCATCTTGAACATTGGGTTTTCCCACTAGATGACAAATATCATAAGACCTCACGTGTTTATGTGCATCTTTAAAGAGTGTAAGCCACCACAAACCAACCATCATCACTTTCCTAGCTATTTGAACTCCTCAATTATGTCCTCCATATATACCTTCATGTGCCTTTGCTAAGATATTATTGCGTTGATGTTAAAGATCCACACTTCTAAGGACATCATCTTTTCCTTTCTTATATAGTTGTCCTTAAGTCAATGTAAAGGGAAATGCTCGACTAACTAAATTTTTCTTTTGTTTTTTATATACTTGCTTCTGGGAATTCTATCGGATAATAATTGTGTTATATCATGGAATTCTTTGGAATTACCTCTACTTTGAATAGGTGTGAACTAGGAAATCATCATCTATTGGTCCCTCATATTCTCCCATTTATATCCTTGATAAGTAGTCTTGTCCATTGTTTAATCTTCCTGGTTTGACTACAATTGTGAAGTCAAATTCTTGGAACAACATTAGCTAGTGGCATATCCTTCCTTGTAACACTAGTTGTTCAACAAATATTTTAATGGCTCATGATATGTCTAGAAAAAAATGAAGTAGCCAATAAATATTTTCTATTTTTTTCAAGGCATAGACCATGCTCAACACTTCTCTCTCCATAGTTGAGTGGTTCCTTTCAGCTTTGGCTAACTTCTTACTTGCAAATGTCATTGAATGATCCATTTTTTCTCTGGGTTGTGTCAAGACTGCTCCAATGACAATGTTTAATGCATCTACATGGATATGGAATGGGTTTTCCAGTCTAGAAATATCAGGATCAATGTATGCAAGATCTTATCCTTCAAAAATTCAAAGGCATCCACCCATTATTTAGTCCATTGTATTTGCTTGTTTGTTCTTTTCTTTAGTTGATCCTCCATATGTGCACTTATCTCTACGTAATTCCTTATAAATTTTCTATGATATCCAGTATATCCAAGAATTGTTCAAACATATTTTTGTGTTTTAGGTGGAGGTAAATTAACAATCACTAAAGTCTTTATTGGATCAATTAATAATCCTTCTTTACAAATTATGTCCCCAACAAATGTGCCAAATGGGGTTAAAAATATACATTTATTTAAATTAATAGATATCTGCAATGCTCTGCATCTCTGAAACATCAATCTCAACACTTGAATATGGTTTTTCAACATTCCTAGACTGTCCAATCATCAAGGTATACCTCCAAGAAGTCATGGATGAATTCTTTTAATGCATTAATCATGATTCTACTAAAAATTGTTGGTGCATTCTTAAGTCCAAATGGCATAACAATATACATGAATGAACCCTCATTCCATAGAAAAATAGTCTTCAATTGTTCTTGGCTGAAATTCTAAGTTGATGGTAACCAGAGAAACCATTAATGAAATAATAGACTTCTTTACTTTTAACATTTTCCATCACTTCTTCTATAAACGGCATCGCGAATGGGTCATATACACAAAATTTATTCAAGCTTTCTATATTCCACGATATCATTTTTTCTCAAATATTTTTTTTAAATCACCATTGGACTTATGCATTCTAAATCTTCAACAAGTTTTATGATTCCAACATTCAACATTTTATCTATTTTGGTCTTCACTTTCACTTTTAGGTTAGGATTTAACCTATATGGCCTCTTTTTCATGTGTTTAAACCCTTCCTTGATCTAAATATTCATTGTGCCAACTTATTATTTTATACCCCTTAAATCCTTGAAATCCTTGGGAAATATGTCTTGGAATTCTTGAAGAAGTTATACTACTTTGGCCACTTCTTCTTCTGACCAATAGTCTCCTATCTTGGTAAGCTTCTCATCTCCATTGGTGCAAATATTTTTAGTTCTTATCTTTAGAGGCTGGTAATAATATTTTTATTCTTCCACCTTGGTCTCCACTACTTCCCTTTCTCTTTCAATAAAGTTTTATATCCTAGACTCTCAATAATTTCATCTCTCTCCTGCTTCTCCACTGCAAAGCAATATGCCATTTCTAGATTTTTGTTTAGATTTTCTTTCCTTGGTGGTTATTTAGTTTATGGTGCCTTCTTCTTAAGCATTGTTTTGTGGCATCTTTGGGGTTAGAAATAGAAAATTCCTAATCTTCGGTAGTTCCCGAAGGATGTTAATATTTGTATCCTAGAAGTTGAATGTGTGGAAAAAATATTTCATGATTTGGTCCCAACTTCTTGTCTCTCTCTTGATTTCTTGATGCATATACCAAGACCATGGTATGGGTCATAGTGTCCATATGAATGGTGATGGGTTTTGTTATTCCTTCATTTAATCAACTTCATAGTTGATGTCAAATTACAACCAGGTGTGTTTCAAGCTATATGCAACAAGTGAAGTCTCATGTAAACTAGTAATTGACTGTAGTTATTATTATTTTTCTGGGGGTTTATAGTGTCTTAAGATTTCTTTGCCAAAGCCTTATTGAAGCTAAACTATAAGAAACTGACTAAAATAAACACACATTGTTGAAATGAACAAATCTAGTAGAATTGAACAAACCGTTGGAAATAAACACACTTTGCGTAATTGAACACACTTTTGGAAAAAAGAACACTTTACAGAATTGTACACACTTTGAAAATGTTGTTTAAAATGCTTTTAAGGAAATAATAATGTAAACTATGACACCTGTAGGGATAATAGATAACTCCATGTAACAAAATTTAATTGATGAATAAAAAGTAAACAGTAATTTCCAAATAACAAAATTATATAAATTACTTGAAAATATAAATACGATGAAAGAGAAAATCCTTTTCTTGGAGGAGTGGACCCTTTCTCCACCTTGAATAAGGATTTAACAGAATATGTTTCTCTCAAAATTAAATGGATATTTATTATTGAATTATTCACTATTACAAAATCTAACTAGACATCCCCTCTATATGTCATCGTTCTCTCTCTATATATTTTCCATCCGAAGATGCATTTACAATCATGAGTGTTCAACAACTATCTTTACACCTACAGATTCTAGTAAACCGAATAGTTCCCAAAGTAGCTATGAAATTGAGAAAACTAGCTGGATATACAGTTGTTGGTCTTATCCATGTATATTTGGAGTGTGAAGAACCGGAAAATTATTGGTCTATTTTTTCTGGAAGGCCCACTCTTTGCTCCATAATTGAATTTTGATAGATTAGGAAGATCCCCATTGATTCCGGAACTTTGGAGAAGTTTCAAAACCAAAGGGAAACCTTCCGAACTAACTGCTAAAGTTCCAGAGCTAAGTGTTGGAGTTCCGAACTAAGTGTTGGAGTTTCGGAGCTAAGCCACATTTTGCCAACTTCCTCAAAAAGATGTTGGTTACTTCACAATTTGCTTATCCTTACCAAATATGACTGTTTATTCCAAAACTGAATTTCCACACAATTTGTTAGGAATTATAGAGTTTTTAGAACATTTTGAACTAAATCAAACAAAATATGGAAAATTACATCTTAACTTTTATTAGATTAACAAAAGCCATGTAATGCATTCAAACTTGATTAAAAAGGGTAGTAAAATGAGAGTATTCATGCACATCGATGACATATTTTAGCCTCATCAAATAGTTGTGTCCATACCAAGGGAGAATGTTCTCTCCACATATTTTCCAATGTCTTTCATAGATCTGTATGTGCCTTTGAGGATCACTTTCACTAGTATATTCAGGTATTGCCATGTAATAACCTTCACTCTCCAAAAACTTGTTTTGAGCAATGTGGTTAATGAATTCCAATGAGAGATGTTAGGTTTGTGAGTTTCCCACCATCTGTGGCATTAATTTTTAGGGTGTCATCTAGAGCTTCCATTCTTGCTTTCTCATTTGGAAATATTCACTCCATTTTCTCCAAATAACCCTCTAAGTCTCCAAACCCTGAGTACTTAGGTAAATTTTGGTGGGATGCCCGCGACTCAATCTATATACTCTTTTAATCAGCCAATCTTTGATTTCTTCTTTGGCGAATAGTATCTGTCTTCTTCCTCAAATTTATCTCTTGCAGGCCAAAAAATATCATCCACGGCATCGGAATCATCATCATCTAATGTAATTACTCACGGTGGCACCCTTCTTGCATAATGTAATTTTCTTGTTCTAGATTCTAGGAATCCATGTATCCATGCTTCTACAACATTATCTAAAATTTCAGTTGAATACTCAGTTTTGATTGAGATTTCCCCATTTGATTTTGGTTCAAAATCCTTCTCAATATTAGAAAAATTTTTCAATGCATATACTCCTTGGATATCATCAAATTCATCTCCTTCTGTATCATGACATACCTCTTCTACCCATGCAACACTCATATTTACATGTAATGGTACATGTATGCAGAGTCCACCCACATATAGTGTTTCTTCCTTTTATTCTCGAATTTAATGTTCCATTACAATCAACAAACCATTATAAAGCTAGAATGGCATTGTAAGATGGATTTAGAGCCACATTCTCAACAACTTCAAAGTTCACCAACTTCTTAATTCCCATAAAGTTTACTTCAACATTCTTTAATTCACCTAATGGTTATTTTGATGATCCATCCACCAATCCAATGAAGTATCTGGTGGGTTCCAATGGAGGCCTACCTAGTCTCTCCCATGTAGTTTTGACATAATGATAAAAACATTTTGCACTAAGATCAAGCAAAAATTTGGTAATAGTGGTATCAAATATGTCTACATCTAAATAGATGGTAGATTTCTACCATGTTCTTTGAGTGCAAAAGATATTTCTTTTCCTCTAGTGGGGTCCTGCTTCAATTCTTTGAACATTAAAACTTTTATTTTCCTTGTTCCAATACTTTTGTTGAATTGTTTCAACTTGTCTTGTAAGACTAGGTTTGATTATTAGTCTAGCTATTTCCTTTAAAGAAATGATCTCCTCTTCCATAAAACAATTCTTTTCTGTTTCTTCTTGGATTTGGGCCTTCTTTACTACTTCTTTTCTTTTCTCTACCTCTTTCTCATGTATATATGGCCTAATTTCTTTAAAATCCCATTCTTCTCCACTAGAGGAGCTTTCTTCATGAGGTAGTTTGATTATTTTCATCATTCCAGTGCAGATTCCTTCCTTGTTGCACTTCTAGTTGTAACCACGGCTCGATATTATGGTTCCTTGGTGATTTTTCATGAATTAGCAACTTTTCTTATGAGGTAACTCTCTTTAGCTTCTTCCTTTTGCTCTCATTCTCTGGCTTGCTTCTTGAGCTAGATGCTCTTTCCTTGTTTTTATATTTCCTCATCATCCCATGGTATCTTTGTAATTTATTGCACATTCTTCGATCATATGCACCCAATGCTTCTATTTTTATGCCTCCATTCTTATAAAACTGATCCATTTTGGGACAAATAAAAGAATCATGTCTTCTTTCATGACATAAACCGCAAGGATAATATCGTGAAATTTATAAATAAGTTCCCATCTTTTCCACACTTATAATAATTCATGGGTATTCTATCTTGATAGCCACCTCCTTGGTTATCTCTTCCTTGATATCCATTATATCCTTGGTATCCTCTTCCTCGATAATTTTCATTTCCTCCCGATATCCTCCTCTGTAGCCTCCACTATAGCCTCCTCTGTAGCCTCCTCTCGTAACCTCCGTGGTATCCTTGAAATTAGGATTGTAGTTATTCCCTTTTAGTTTCCTTCAAATTGAGGTTATCCACCTTGCTGATTTGGATATTGAGGGTCGTAGTTAATGGTTGTGAAGGTGGTGGATTTAATGTAGGTGTTGGTTGTGAGGGAGGGGGAGGGGTAGGTTTTTTATTTTGTCTTGCTGCCATCACTCTCCAAGTATTGTAATCCTTTAGGTATTCAAGTGCTTATACTGAGGGGTATGTGTGGTGATAATGGTTGTAGGATCCATAGGTTGTACAATACATCAACTGATTAGTAGGTGGTGCTACCTCTAATAAAGGAAAAGTATCCTAAGTGTGTTGGTCCCATAATCTACAAATTCCCACCATGTTCTCTCTGTTGGGGATATAGTACTAGAAGAGGCTTTTTGTGATGAGTGTTGTCTTAAACCGCACTTCTTTGCATTCTCTAAGTAAGGATGGTTAGACTTATGGTGACCTTCTACACAACATACTACACACCAAATCTTAGGCCTTACGCTATTTCTTGGAGGTGAATTATTCTTAAGGTCTTCATTCCTCTGAATTTCTTGTTGGAGTTTTAACTTTGCTAGCTCCAATTGTACTCTCTCCAATTATGTTTTTGAGAACGTTTCTCCATCTCTACGCCACTATTGGGGCTCCGATATGATAGCCATATCTATAGCCTCTGAGAGTGTATTAAAATATTTTCCATCCAAGGTTGCTTTGATATATGGAGGATCCACGAAGTGGACCATTCAATACGCTATTTTTATATGAGGGGATCTTCCAATTTCCTCATCAAAATTTTGAATCTGTAATTGAACTCCTTAACTATTTCATTTTATCTTTGAACCAGTTCTCTCATCTTACTCACCCCTTTTATGGTTCTTTAAGAAAATGGAAGTCTATCTTGAATTATTTTTCAATGGTATCCCAATCCTTAGTTCCTTGGGCATTCATCTTCATATACCATTGTAGTGCATATCGTATCTCAGAGTGCTTATAAAGTCATGTAATTTTGTGTTGTTGTATATGATGTTGTTACTCTTCTAGTATGAATCCAATAGAAATAAATGTTCTACCACATCACTGATATCTCTATCAAATACTAGTAATTTAATCTTTGGTGCCATTTTTCTCACTGGTTGAGGATGTACTTGAGGCCCTAGCTAATTAATTTTTTTGTTTCACTAGTTTAACCTTCTTTGATTGATTATGAATATTTTTCAAGTTACTCTTTCTTCCTTTGTCTCTAGATAATTCAATGTCAAAATACAACGAGCTCCTAACAATTATTGCAATTGATGATATCTTTCTTCCAATATTTTTCCTTTTTTATCTTTCGAATTGGTGTTTCAAGTGACACTTGGAATGGCAACCGATCCAGGGGTCATCTCCTTTGGGATTGTGTGGTGGTTGGGGGATGCATCCTTAGTTGGCGACTCTTCATAACTATCCATAATTACCTTCCTATCTTTATTATTTCTTAACCTATAATTATCTTCTAATCCTTCATCGCTCCTTATTTTCTTATTTTGTTTTTCTTTCTCTTTCTCTTGTTTCTCAAGTTTATCTTTCTCCTCTATTATTTTTTACTTCTCTCCAAATTATTTGACTAATTCTTGCATCTCAACAACTTATTCTTCCTTTTCTCCTTTCTCTTTAATTAATAATGGAGTTTCTTCTCTCATCTCTTCCCATCTTGTTGTGTCAACCATTTCTCTAAGTCCTAGTCTTAATCCTCCTACTAATGTTTGTAAATCTTTACTAGTATTTTGCCTCGATAATGCTTGTTGTATTGGACTATTTAAAATATTTTGAGCCACATGGATTTGTGGTGTAAACAACATTTGGTCTCTTCTTATTGCAGGTACTATAACAAGACTTTGTGTGTCTGCCTCCATTTCCACGTTAGCCGCTTGCTTGCCTCCACTTGTAGTGGGTGTTTTTCTTCTTCTCTACTTTTTTAACTTTGTTCAATTTTTCTTTTCTTTCATTCAATTTATTCACTCTTTCCTCCCTTACTAGTTTCTATTTCTCTATCTTCTTCTCTAACTCCTTCTCTACAAGTATCCTTGCTTTCTCTTCCATCCTCCTCATTTTAGTTATTTTTGTTAAAAATGATAACTTTCCTTAACTCTCTCAATCCCATCTTTGCCAACTATGTTATTTTTATGATTTTTCTTTTCTTCATGTTGTCCTATTTCTATTCTCCCAACCATCACCCAATTAATTCTGATTAGTTATGTCTCTTGGATTTCCCCCTTCAAGTATGCCATCCCACAATGTTTGTCTCCTAAAGGAACTTTTCCATGCTTCTGATTAAGCATTTTTATACCATAAAAATCTTAATTAAAAATGGAACTAATTTAAGAAATTAGCCCCTTTCTCCACTTAAAACTTCACCTTTCTTGTAGTTGAAATTGGTCCACCCTTGTATGGCCCAAGTAATTATGTATGAATCTAGGGTAGTCTCGTACCAATAATCAATTGCTCTAGTCCAAGGCTCATCAAGATGATTAAGTATAGTTAACTTTTCTACAGTCCACTCAAAAGGTTCTCTCAAGTGTAATCATGACCACTTTGTTCTCTTGGCGTGTGCTAATATGCAAGGCCATAGCAAATGTGGAAACTGAGACCAAAATTATTCTTTGTATTCTCCAAGGACTTCTGCTTTTGTCTCTTTATATGATGCTTTCAGTCTTTTGGATTCTCCTTTAACAAATTTCTGAATTTGAATTTCCCACCAATCCTCAATTTTTGTTAGTGCTAGTTTCCAATATCCTGGTGGTGATATTTTTCCTGACATCCAACTAACAAAAGGAACCTGGGCTCAGACACCAAATGTTGACCTCAAACCTTGACAACAGTGTGAGATTTGAGAATTTTGACCTATTGTTAGTGATGTACACGGAAAAGTAAACTACTCTAAATTGTGAATAGAAAGAATGTAAGTAAACATAACTGAATTTTCTCTAGAACATCATTTTTCATTCATATTTAAATATTTAAAACATTAACTTCTCAGTTATATATTCAGATCTTCTCTATTCAATATTCCATCTCTCTCATCTCTTACAATCATATATTTCTCATAAGGAACTCACTCTTTATTTCTTGTGATGCCCACATATACAATGGATTAATTACAATAAATATACAAAATACAAAACATTCCAAGAGTCACTTATTTTGATTCACACATTTTTCGATTCTATCTCATATTGTCTTGACTTGTCTTTGTTTTGTGGCTCTTTGTCATCTTATGTGGCTTTCACAACGTTGTATCACAACTTTCTTCAATATCCTACGGCTTTTCTAATGTACCGTAGCTTTGTCAATATACCGTGAATTTCCTCCTATTTCGCAGCTTTTTCCAATTTTTGTGGCTTCTTCTTGACTTCGGTGGCTATCTCCTTATCTCCATAGTTATCTCATAATCCGATGAAGAACACTTTCAACATTTTTAAGGGAAAATTGGCTTTTGGAATTTTGTTCCTTTTCGACTTGCCCAAGAGGAATACTTTTGTAGAAGCTAAATCAATCCACATCCGATACTAGTAGTAGTACATTGTTATGTTGGTGCCTTCTCTAATGTATAAGGTTCCACAAGAAAAATAATTGGATAAAATGACATCAAACAAGATCATGTTGATATAAGTTTTGCTACATTGACGAAGAGCACCGTGTGTAGTTCGGATCAAGATAATCTTAATTCTAGATATAATTATAAAGAAATGAAAAGAATAATATGTTTATTGGGTTTGTGTTCTCTTTAAATGTTTTTCTTATATGATCCCAAGTCATGCCGACATGGAAAAGCATAAATTTAGGTCCAATATTAATCTTGTGATGAACTTCCACCGGTTGGATTGAACTCGATGTAACAAAAATAATATAATAGTTGATTATTGCATTAATTTTGTGAAGTTAAGAATAAAAATAGTTGGGGTTGACGTGAAATTTGTAACCAATTATTTAAATTTGTTAGTACTCCAACATAAGTGGAACTAGCCTCGTGGATGTTAAAAGTTCTTCTTAGTTATAGGATTGAACGCTTATGTGACTTAAGATCAAAAGTGGTATATATATTAACTTGAATCAATATTGTTCTATTTCAGTAATGTGATTAATAGCCGGTTGCTTAATGAACATCTTTACAATGCAAAATGAACACTCTGTTAAAATATAATAGGTAGGACTGCTTCTCGCTAGGTTCCTTAAAATAGTAATTGTCATCTTAATAAGCACATTGAAATAATACCACGACATACTCGTGATGTGCAATGAACACCAAAATTTGTGAAGCCTAGTCATGATACAAGATATTTAAGTAAAGGGGTAAGTATCTAGTAGGTAGTTTTGTTGCCAAAATTTAATGAAAAAATGATTTGGGATTGTTGGAAGTTAGGACACACATTCAAGGCATGGTCATGTATGTTTATTCCGAGTGATTTACATCTACATGATCCTCCCAATATCCTCACAAATTCCTTAAAAATGGTGCACGCATCTACACTTGGAGCAAGAAGAAAGGAGGAGTCAAGAATAATTTCAATTAACCAAAACAATCTATCGTAAATACTAGTCTCTACTTTGATAGCACCTCCACTACTACTTTACTCAACACTACTTGTATCCAAAGTGGCAGTCCTATTTAAGGGGAAACGAATGTATTCGTGTTTAGTGCAAATCAAATTTTCCACAAAAGGCTACAAACTGGTGGACTTCCACAACCTTCAAATGTTTAAGGAATTAAATGTTCCAATCGCACAATCCATCGGTGATGGTGAAGGTAATAGATGATGATCGATTCATAATACAAATTTCTTCTATGAAAACAAAAAGTCTCATTCTTATTGCTAATTTATGGGTTGACACATAGGACTTGTAAATGGAGCTACATGAACAATCACCGACATTGTTTACGACACATTAATGCCACCACAAACATTACCTTTATTTGTTGTTATCAAATTTGATAGATATAACGGCCCATGTTGGGATCCCTCCAACCTATTACATATTCCAATACCCCCTATTTCAAGAGGGAATCGAAGACAATTTCCAATTAAAATGGCTTGGGGATTAACTATCCACAAATCCCAAGTACTTACTTTGTATAGAGCAACTATCAACATTGGAAACACTTAAAGACAAGGTATGACATTCACATCTTTCTTCGAGTTCGCTCACCTTCAATCTGCACATTTACCTTCCTTTTTCATTTGAAAGGTACTAAAAAATGACGCATATATCTACACTTGGAGCAAGAAGAAAGGAGGAGTCAAGACTAATTTCACTTAACCTAAACAACCCATCATAACTACTAGCCTCTGCTTTGATAGCACCTCCACTACTACTTTACACAACACTAATCCAAAGCGGTAGTGTCATTCAAGGGTTACCATATGTATCTATGTTTAGTGCAAATAAAAATTGTCCAAAAATACCTACCACTCATGATATACATTTTTTCAAATGTATGGAAGACTTCATTTATTCATGTTTAATGCAAATAAAAAAGTCCACAAAAGGCTACCACTCATGATATAAGATTTGCAAATGCATAGGTATGTATGAATTTGTAAAAAAAAATAAATGTTCAAATTTATCCTCTCAATGTAATGTTTCATCTATATTTCTACTCTTCCACTATCAATCACACCCTTTATCAATAAGTTATCAACAATACAATTAAGGTTTTTTCAACAAAAAACCAACCAAAATACCGATGCAACCACCATTTGAAACTCATTCATTGCAACACTAACATAGGTTCACCCTAGATAACTATAAACCACATCAACTACAAAAGTAATTAATTATCCCTCTAAATCAAATAACTTAAACCATTCGGTGTTCACATTGCACTGTACACATGCAATTGCTAGTTAAGTATAAAGTCAAGAAAATGGAGGATGCGTTTACACCTCCGAAGTTTGGGACATATTATCGGGAAGATTGTACTTGTATGACCATGATAGTAATTGTTTTGGGATTTAGATATTTATTTATTTAAAAAAAAAAAGAACTGTAATGGGACATAATATTTTTCTTTGTCTAGTGAATAGTTGAGACAATACTAAAAATTGGGATATGGATTCAGGGGCTTGTGTTAATATGATTCATAAGGTGACCCTCTTGTATGACAATACTAACCATATAACCATATATTAAAGTGTAGACTAACAAGTTAACCATGCAGTTTTATAATTTTTATAACATCACGTTAGCAAAACATTGAAGGGTTAAACCATTTACGTGTTCGCAAGAGGAATCCAACTATGAGGAGCCCTTTGCTAGAAAAAATCCATGTTTTTGACATCTTACTTTTACCGCAATATTTTCCACCATAAAGTTTCCATATCCATCTAGTTTTTTTCAGCTTCTGGTGATGTGGATTTGGGTCCATAAAAGTGGTCATCAGATTTCCGTTGAGCTTATTTTCCTCTGTTAACATTATATTTGATTGTAGGACCATGGGACGTTTTCGTCGCTTAAAAGGTCGACCGTAACTTTTAGAGTTCATATTAAAAATCTCACATGTGTGGGTGTCTAGAATGACATGATATCATGAAGTTTATTAAAGCCTTTCAGGGAGCGTCACACACTCAGTTTCCTACGTGCAAACATGTTTTTGTAGACTACAGTCCTCGTTCCATCTCGAGTGACACAAAAATCTTATGAGTCCGTAAAAATTACAAATCTCATGTATGTAATGTTGGCATGTCCGTGAACAAGAGTATAATAAAAAAATGTATGTATTGTCATTTCGAAATCGCATTAATCCTTTTTAAATTTTGGTTGTCTTTTTTATCTTGGTTGGGGCGACTCACGAGAGGCTTAAGGGTAAGGAACCTCCAACGCTTCGACTGCTATTTAGTGTGTCCATTTCCGCATGTGTATGCATGTGCATGTTTTAGGCTATCGAATATGGATGTGCACTGCATGTCAAGCATTGCATATTGTATTTTTAAATTGTTGATTGATGGGATCAAATGGCATTATAAAATTATAATAACGTGAAATGGAGTCTTCTAAGTCGTAGTAATATTGAAATTAATATGGTTTTAAAATATTTAAAAAAAAAAAATTATTACACTTGTATTACAAGTAGGTGTAATATTTATGTCAATTATAAATTAAATATAGGGAGATTTTGTGAGTTGTCAAGTAATTCCAATATATATGAAAGAGGTATATTTGACTTGAGGAACTGTGGAATAAAATAGGTATCCCACAACTAATCAACGCAACTTCATCCCTAGTGGCATAAAGAACATAATATATTATTGAGGACTAAGCCAAAAAATCAAGAAGAGATTAATTTTTTTACTGAATACAAATTTTTAGAGTCATGGATGCAATTCCAAGATGCATTGAGCTTGTAGGACCATCCATCTCCGTTTAAATCACCCAAGATGAAGATGGAGGAGTAAGGGCTATAGCTGATCCAAATCTTGCACGTGTGCACCAACTATGTGTTCCCGGGAATTAAGATAAATAAAAATATTTATCAACATTGTTGTCAATGTTAATGTTTGATTTTAACATACATATTTAAAATTTCTATATTAAGATTTGATATGGTAACTACCAATGAAAATATAGTGCCAACTTTCAATCACTAATTTAAGTCACAAAACTTTGATAATGGGACCAATCAACCATCATGTCTTTAAGGGGTTCATTTCCATTGGGGTGTCAACCCTATTGGCATACGGGCCATGATATATTGGGATTTGTATGTTATTGCGGGTTAGGCCAACCAACCAATGTGGGATTAATTTGTTGATTAAATGATGATTTAAAGTCGTAGAAGTAATTTACATATGCATTGAAGAGGCATATATGACTTGGGTAGCAACACGACTAGCATATTTATGCCATAACCAATGACTAATTATGTTAGTGAGAGGGCCACTTCCATTGAGACATCACCCCTATTGGTATAAGAATTGTGACATATTGGGGTTTATATGTTACGATGGGCCAAGCCCACCTATCAATGTGGGATTGAATTTTGTTTACATTTCACATGCCTTGTATATACTTCCACATTGAGGATGTTGAAAAAGGTTTTGGTATCTGGGTTTACTCCTTCCAATTGCATTTTCTTCAGATCTTATGTCCTTTTAATAGAACCGATTTTATATACTCTACCATCATAGTAGTAACGATGAGACAATATTTTTTTGAGGCATTTTTTCAAATAATTTTATTGTACCTTCTATGTATACTTCCACATTTTGCATACATATCTACAAGGAATTCTCAACTGTATATAAAAATCATAGACTAAAGAGTCATATCTAAAAATCCAAGCTAAACAACATACTTTAGGACTTTAATACTATGAGATTATTTATTACACAATACATATTCACATGCAATAAAATGATTTCAAACTTTACTACATTATTTATACTTGATTTATATCACATTAAAAATACTCACACACTATCGACTATACGTAAAACACATTACTTTCAATTTCACACTACATGGACATGACTATATAAGAGATAAAAAAACAAAATTAGCAACTTGTACTCTAACTAAATGAAAACAATATATAACTTATCATTAATCTCTAGAATTTATAGACAATATTTAAACAATAACCATATAAATAAACAAACTAATATGACACTTTTAATTGTTTAAATTTTTGGTTGTTTATGTTTTGTTAAGGGTGATCTTAGATGAAAAGTGACGAGTGGATGTGAGCTCATTGTTGAGAACCAAATGCAATATTTTCAACAAACAATGTTGAGTAATGTAAAGTGGTAGAATGCAATATAGATCTTGGGAGGAGTAATAAAGACATATATGTGCAGACCATAGGGACTTTGATAAATAGAAAAATCATCACACCTTTGAAAAATTATACGACACTTGGACTCCAACAATGTTAATCTTCCAATGTATGTATGTTGTAATAGTTTGTTATTTGATATTTCAAACAAATATCAAATACACCATAGAACTAGGCATGTCCAATTTGGAGTCCAACATGTATGGATGTATTAAAGTAATAATCTAATGGATCTACCATAGTTCTAAAGCTCTTAATTCATTACAAGTATGGAGTATGCATGCATTTTCTAGCTAATAAATTGTCAGTGTCCCACAAATTTCCATGGGCCAAGAGTATGCTTGAAAGGTGAGATAATTGGGTTAGACATTTATTCATTTCATTTGATGAAATAATATAAAAAATTTGGTTGAAGTTGTATTTCCTAATCAATGCAACAAATATGACCACACACATTGAAAATCCCCTCCCAAACAATAAATAAATCAATAAAATTAAATTTAATTGCATAAAATTTCTTTCAACAATAATAATTGATAAGAGGTTTATTATAATTATGAAATAATTGTTAGAAATAAATTTTTTTATTAGAATTCAAGTTGAATATGTTTAGTTTTATTCAATTAACATTATATTAGTAATTACTTTAAAGAAACAAATTATGCCTTAGAAAATGTATTTTTGGGGAAGGGATATAGGTGTCTATATTGGTACTAGTTGTTTTTCAATGATATATATGATGCATTACATAAAAATTCAAATATACCATAACTTATGCCAATAGGGATAATGTCAAAGTGGAAGTGATCCTCTTACTAATATACTAGTTGATTGGTCAAGGATGAGTATGTGTGTTTCTTAACCTTCCTATCTCCTCTTTCATAGATTTATAATCTCAAATATTATCATGTCCAGCTTGTCTCTAAATAGATGCCTTCCTACCCCAAGTCAAATATGCCTCTTCAACGCATCTTGGAATTGCTTCTATGACTCTAGACGTTCCCATTGAATATAAAAATTAATCCCACATCATCTATTCGGCTTGGTTTGTGGTAACATATAAATCCTAATACACCATGATTTATATGTTAATAGGGGTAAAACTACAATGCAAGTGGCCCTATTATTAACACAAGGGTTGATTGGTTACAAAATGAGTATGTTTTCTTGTTCAACCTTCACATCTCTTTGTCACTTCATAATCGAAAAAAAAATCCTATACAATTTCCTAGGAGCTTAATACATGCCTTATTACCCCAAGTTATATATGCCTCTTCAATACATCCTGGAATTGCTTCTATGACTCTAAGAATAGTCATTGATTTAAAAACTTAATCTCACATATTGGTTGGTTTGTTTGGTTTACGATAAAATATAAACCCTAATATATCGTTATCCTTATGTCAATAGGGGTGATGCCACAATAGAAGTGGTCCTATTACTAATAAAATAGTTAATTATTTATCGAATGAGTATGTTTACTTGCGCATCCTTCACATATCCTTATATGTGGCTCCATAATCTGAAAAAAATATAATTAATTGCCTCTAAATACATGCCTTTCTACCTAAGTTGGATATGCCTCTTTAATGCATATTGGAAATGATTCTACAAATATAAGAATCGACATTCAATAAAAAAATCACTTAATCACATGTTGGTTATTTTCTTTGGTTTGTGGTAACATATAAACCTCAATATATCATGATCCTTATGTCAATTGGGGTGATGCCACAATGGAAATGGTCCTCTTATGAAGAAAATGGGTGATTTTTTCAAGATGAGTAAATTTTTTTCTTTCTCATATTTCCCCTCTCCTCCTATATGGTTTCATAATCCCCAAAAAAAATCCTCTCACTATAATTTTAAAGAAGTCCTATTTTTGTTAATTAAAATTAATACATTTTGTTTGTATTTGTTTTATAAACATTATGTAACTGTTTTCTTCCGCATGTTCCTCTCTCTCGTGCAGCCTATTTAAAGGCGTCACTTTGTATTCGATTATAAAGCAATACATAAAATCTATTTGGAGCGCCTAACATTGGTATCGGAGCAAAGTTTGAGTGCCTGTCTCCCATTTTTGTAGTGTGTGGAGAGTTATTTCTTTGGGTGCGAAACCTGTCCGCTTTTGTAGTGCGTGGAGAGTTTTTTTCAAATGGTGCGAAAATTTTACAGAGCGTGGAGAGTTCTTTTTTGGTGCGAAACCTGCCCTTTTCACATGCGTTTTTCTTTGTGCGGCGTGAAGGAAGAGAGGAAGACTATTCCGCCATTTCTTTGTTGTGCGTGCGTGAAGGAGGAGAGGAGACTGAGCCTGTCCCGTTTTATTTTTGTTGTGCGTGGAGTGTTCCTTGCTGTGAGTGAAGAATCATAACCCTTGCGTGAACTCTGCCTGTCTGTGTTTGCATGCTGTGCGTGGTTCCCGCATGGAGGAGCAGCAAGAACGTGATATCTGTGCAAACCAGTGAACCTGTGCGCCTTCTTTGTTGTTTGCTGTTGGCTGTGCGTGGAGATTCGGAGAAGACTCATTTGGTGCGCCTTCTTTGTTGGCTGTGCGTGGAGATTCAGAGAGGAGACTCATTGCTGGAGCCCAGAGCAACTGTCCGTCCTCTACTCACGAAAGGAGACATTGCTGAGCAAGAGTCGTGCTTGTGACTGCCATACTGTCTGTAGAACCACGTAAATTACCATCCAAATCTCTGTACGTGTAAGCAAAGTCAGCAAATTGCAAAACTGTGTGTGGGTGTATGTCTCAGTTTTCCGATGCACAAAGCACCGCAAGCAATGCACCAAATATTTGGGCATTGAATGACAACGAAGACACCACTGGGCTATTCTTTGCCTTGGTCAACGAGCTACACAACACTGGGAACATTCTCTTTGACGAGATTGTGCGCCGAGGACTGTTGGAATACTTTTGGTTCGACATTCGATGTCAAGCACGGCGGATTCGTGCTTAGTAACTTGAACATGGTTATGATGCAGATGACGAACGCAAAATAGAACGCCCACAGGAGCGCTTCGGTGTCTCACTGGATGAGCCTATAGAGCCCATCTTCGGGACAGATTCCTTCAATAAGCATTGTAGCCATTTTTGAAAAATAAATAAATAAATAAAATACATTTTTGAGTTTTTGAAAATGTCTCGCTCCAAAATATTGCTATCCGATGCCCAACTCTTGAAAGGGCCTAAATTTCGCCGCATGGAAACCAAAATGCGGACAATTATTCAATTCAAGATCTTTGGGGGATTGTCTCATGCAAAGACGCCCTCCCACGTACGCCGATCTCGTTGGAAAAATATGAAAAGGCTGATGCGAAAGCGCTAATGCTCATCACCCTGAGTCTTTCTGATGAGGTGCAGCCATACATTCGGGAAGCAACTGCTTCTTCTCAGGCATGGAGCGCATTGTGTACCATCTACGAAGCTAAGAATCTGACGACAAAGTTACAACTTCAGACAAAGCTTCATACGATGAGTATGCATGATGGCGAATCAGTAGAAGCCTTCTTGCGGCGTGTAGCTGAGTTACGTGTAGAACTCTCTGCACTCGGTGAACCAGTGGACGACAAGTTGCTTGTCCCGCTCACCCTGTGAGCTCTTCCTTCACGGTTTCAGACATTGATCACCACGTTGACAATCACTCAATAGGAGGTGAGTTTTGTAACCCTCGTGAATTATCTCCAGCAGGAAGAAGCCATGAAAAATGTACAAGAAGCCTTTCAAGACAAGGCTCTCATCACGAGGCAAAAACATAAGCCTGGAAAGGGAAATCAGCCCCCAAAATTAGAAGTAGCATGCTCAAAGATCCATCCATCTTCATAGTGGCCACCACATGCCACCCTGCATAAAGATAATCACAAGGCGGATCGGTGGTGCCACATATGCTCCACGGATACGCACACGATCGCGAATCGTTATTACAACTGCAAGTATGGAAATTCGCGAAGAGAGCACTTTCGCCAAGGATATTCCAAGAAATCCCGATGGCATGCTCGTATTCAGAGGCAGAAGGGCCACATTGCTGCTCAGCAGGATGCCACCTCCGATGAAGAGGTACCAGATACGACTCAATCGACATTGTTCTAGTCTCTGCACTGTAAATTCACGCCGCCGAGAAGATGTCTCTGGTTGATTGATTCAGCGCCAAAGAACACATGATCGACAACAAGAAGTTGTTCCATACTCGAGTGACCGCCCACTAGAGATCGGATCACCATTAGATAATCAAGAGTATATTGCAGCAGGATTGGTGATGTCATAATTCCTCTTGGAACATGAAGATGTACACTCACAAAGGTGCTATATGTTCCAGGTTTGACTTCAAATCTTTTTGTCTCGTAAGTCAACTTCTTAACCATAGAATGCAAAGTTGAATTCTTTGTTGAAAAGGGCTCAAGTCCCGCATCATTTCCCGTGGAGAGTCGGGCCATTGCTCAAGCATTTCGAAGGGCCGTCTATTTGCATTGGATGTGGTCACTTCATCTAGCGTTGCTCTCTCTGCATCAACGGCAGAGTCCACCGCACTTTGGCACTTTCGATATGGTCATCTTTCACGGGCTCTGCATCAACTCGGGCGAAGGAAATGGTAAGAGGGCTTCCTCCACTCTCCCATTCCTTACCTTGCTTGCTCAGGATGTCTTGCGGGAAAACAACATAGAGGTCCATTCAAACAGAGCTCTTATCATTCTACAGAGCCTCTTCAGGTCGTTCACACCGATCTGTGTGGACCCCTACCAGCTAGCTTTCAAGGTTTTGCATACTTTCATCTCATCATTGATAATTACTCACGGAAAATGTGGGTATATTTCCTCTGACGAAGAGTGAGGCACTTGCAAATTTCCAGGACCTTCTACCAAAGAAGCCACCAGCGATCTGGGAAGCCTCTTCTTCTCCTCCGATTAGATCGAGGGGGGGAATTTGTGTCAAAGAAGTTCTTAGCATACCTAAAGTAGCATGGCATTCAGCAACATTTGACTGCTCCCTATACACCCCAAATGTAACGGGATTTCCGAGCGCCACAATAGGATCACATGGAGATGGCTCGTTGTATGCTCTCGACCGCCAAGTTGGAGGATCGTTTTAGGGAAGCTACCTCCAGTTACAAAGTAGCAGTGTATCTACTCAACCGGAACCACGAAGATCTTAGATAAACAAGACACCAGAAGAGGTATGGACTGGTCGTAAACCTTCTATTCATCATTTGAGATTTTTTGGTTGTATTGCATATATGCATGTTCCAGATGAGAAAAGGAAGAAGATTGATCCAAAGACACTGCCATGTATTTTCTTGGGGTATAGTACTACCTCAAAGGCATATCGTCTCATGGATCCTGAGACGAAGAAGATCTACGAGAGTCGAGATGTGGTATGTGATGAGTCATCCTTTGACTCCCTGCCACACAATGGAGATCCAGTACCGACCTCGTCACATAGATTGCTCACACATCCAGATGATGAGCAAGATGATTCTTCTCAGAGAGAAGAAGAGCTGAGTGGAGACTTGTTCGTTGATCTTGGCACACTGGAAAACACATCTTCACATCAGCAGCACCAATGTCCGAAATGGGTCCAGAGTACTATCAGGGATGCACACCTGAACTCACTTCCTGGTACTTCTACGGGAGTTAGAACACGAAGTCAAGCTAGACATGAGGTAAATTTTGCACTCATGAGTTCAGTTGTTGAGAGCACCAAACCTGACACTGTTCGTGAGGCATTAGACCAACCACAGTGGAAACAAGCTATGGATGCTGAATATGATTCCCTGATTCAGAATCGGACGTGGGAACTTGTCGATCTACCTCCAAGTAAGAAATCCATTGGCTGCAAATGGATTTTCAAAACAAAATATAAGGCAGATGGTTCAATCGACAAACACAAAGCATGACTTGTTGCAAAGGGTTATGCTCAGCAAGAAGGAATTGACTATGACGAGACCTTTGCACCCACTGCAAAGATCAAAACCATCAGATTTGTATGTGCTGTTGGTAAAGCACAAAATGGATGGAAACTTCAGCAGATGGATTTCAAGAGTTCTTTTCTAAATGGTGATCTACAAGAAGAAGTGTACATGGCCCAACTTGAAGGGTTTGTAGACGAGCATCAACCACACAAGGTATGTCGTCTGATAAAGTCTCTTTATGGACTCAAACAAGCACCTAGGGCATGGTATATAAAAATTTATGATCACCTATTACAGCATGGATTCACTCGTAGCCCTCGGATACAAATTTGTATATGAAGAAGGTAGGAATAGAGATCATGATTTGGTTTTGTACGTAGATGATCTTGTGATCACAGGAAGTTCTCGACAATCTTGTAGATGATGTAAAGAATGATCTGAAGAAATCCTTCAACATGACTGATTTGGGGCTACTTCACTATTGTCTTGGCTTAGAGATTTGGGCGAAGAAGAATCATATCTTCGCCTCCCAAATGAAATATGCCAAGACACTCGAAAAGTATGGAATGTCGATTGTAAACCAATGTCCACACCTATGGAAAAAGGTTTGCAATTATCTAGATTCCAGGATTCACCACAAGTAGATGGCACTCACTACCAGGCAACTTGTGGGGAGTCTCATTTACTTGACTTATACTGCACTGATCTTTGCTTGCTATAAGCTATCTCGCCGATTTATGCAGGGAGCCGAAGAAATGTCATTGGATAGTAGCAAAGCATGTGTTGAGATATGTCCGAGGTATGGGCTTTACTTTGGTCTGAGTATCGTAAGAACACTCGCTTCTTCTTACAGGATATATAGACTCGGACTATGCAAGATCCGCTGATGACAGGAAATCCACTTCAAGATATGTTTTTCATCTCGGATTCTGGGACCTATCTCGTGGATCAACAAGAAGCAAACCTGTTGTTGATCTCTCATCCACCGAGGTGAATACCGCGCCGCACGAGGAGCCTGTGTGCAAATCAATTTGGTTAATCGCATTTTGCAGATATAGGGATTTCAAGAGAAACCTCCCATCATTCATCATGACAATCAAGGTGTGTTCAAGCTTGTGAAGAATCCCAGTTTTCCATGAATGAACAAAGCATATTGAGGTTAAATGTCACTACATTCGTGAATGTGTCTTGAACCACCAAATTCAGCTCAGCTCCAAAGATCGCCCTACCGATTCTCAAAGTTAGAGATATTCTCACCAAGCCTCTCGGCAAGGTGAAGTTTGATTTGTTTAGGGGGTACATTTGTAAGAGCAATGTATTAAGGGGGGGAATGTTAGCAAATTAATACATTTTGTTTGTATTTGTTTTATAAACAGTTATGTAATGTTTTCTTCCGCGGTTCTCTCTTCCTTCTATTTAAAGGCGTCACTTTGTATTCGAATGATGATAAAGCAATACATACAATCTATTTGGAGCGCCTAACATTTTTATTATAATGAATGTAAAGTTATTTTAATATACAGGGAGGAGAAAAAACATGAAATGTCTTTTACTATAATAAATGTAGAGGTGATTTTAGGAATTCCTCCATTTTTAATTCATGTTTCTTTGTTCCTAAGACATTCTTCATTCTTGATCTTGTTTTCACACCTTATAGTCTTACACCGCTCACCATAGAAGATGCAACACACATCTACATGTATGTGATTTTTTTGTAATATTTTGGATGACCAAATTGATGATTTTTATGTATTTTTTTTTTTTTTGATAAGTAGATTATGGTTTCTAGTTTCACTAATAAAAATTCAACTTATTTTGAAATTGTGTGACCGTGTTACATCCAACATATGTCAGTCCTATTTTTCTACATTGTGGATGTCAAAATATATTAATTTTGATTTCAATTTGGTGTTTAGGCGAGATCTAATGTCTCAAGAACCCCCAAATAAAATTTCACAAATCCCAACTCTATAGGAGAACTCACAGTGTCTCTTGTGGTTCAATTTGGCCCTAATTTTTTATTCGAATGCTTGCAGAATTTGGTCTCAAGTATGAAGATTGATGGCTTGAAAATATTTTTTTGATAGAGGTTTAATTACCCAACATGTCATTGATGATCCTTGAGTTTTTTATATTATTTTTATTTGATACATTGAGAAATGAAGTAGTTGTAAAAAAACTTAACCTAAAGCATACCTTTCAAAAAACATAGAGCCAACGATTGTTCTCACACCACACCACACCACACCCTCTTTTTATTTTATCTTAGTGTATAGTTAGGTCACCAATATTAATAGGATTCATAAGGCGAACTTGTTGTATTATAACACTAATCATGCAACCCATACATTAAAGTGTAGACTAAAACATTAACAATATGATTTTATAACATATATATATATATATCATGTTAGCAAAGCATTGAAGGGATAAACTATTTTCTTTTTATGCCGAGGAATATAGATACAAGGATCCCTTTTCCAACAAATGTTTTCTTTTTCTAACATCCTGTTAGTGGAAGCTTTTCCTAAGAATCTATTCATATTCTAGCACCAAAAAATCATATTTATTTCATTAAATGTAACCAATAGTAATCCAACCTAAGGTAGTAATGGAGATAATAGGTGCTCTCTAAATAAACCTTGTTTTCCCATATTTAGATATTACGAGTTTCAATGAATTTTGTTACTTGTTTAAAAATAAATGGCATGTCTACCTCACGGTTGTTAGTACTACCTATTAGAATAAGTCACCAATGCACTTCAAGTTGTAATGGAATGTCAAGATGTAAATACTACACAATAAATTTTTATTTGAAAGGATTTGTAATGGTTTACATTTAAAATTCAACCTTGACATTTCTATAATCGTCATCCAATCAACATTATCCTTCCAAAATTTGGCACATCAAAAGCATATATGTATGTATAATTTTGTGTGTGTGTGTGTGTGTGTGTGTGTGTGTGTGTGTGTGTGTGTGTGTGTGTGTGTGTGTGTGTGTGTGTGTGTGTGTGTGTGTGTGTGTGTGTGTGTGTGTGTGTGTGTGTGTGTGTGTGTGTTTGTTTGTTTGTTTTTTTGTTTGTTTTACGGTGTTGGGATACTTTGCATTTGGAAAAAAGACAAAAGACATCATTCCACCGAGTTTGGGGAAGAAATTGATGACAAAATTGGCACCATTAGCTACATGTATTGCTTTTTTCTTCACACTTGTTTTGATGATGAATCATTTACACGATGTCATACTCCCAACCTATTCCAAATAGAATCTTTGAAACAAGTTATGGACATCCACAAAAGCATAATGGAGAAAGGAATTTCATCCATAGATATAGTCAGTAAGTTCCTAGTATATATGTATGCAACGAATTAAATACCTAATAGAAATTTGGCCTCGTGGATTACAATGTTTGCAAGATATGCCCAAAATGGGAATACAAATGTATTCAACATGTTTCGACTCTACAACCTTTGCAGACATTTTCTCGGTCTCTGCCAAAATGGAGATTTAGAACAGGTCATGGGCATCCATCAAAGTATAATGGATACTTTATTTTTGTTAGATGTAGTTGTGAGTGCATTTGTAGGAATGTAGACAAAATGGGAAACCATACACAAGGCATGCGACAAATGCCTTGATAAGACATCTTGTAGATTTTTGTGCTTTGTAGGATATGCACAAAATGGTTTTGTTGAAAAATCCATCAAAACATTAATTAAATGCATGGGAAAGGTATAAAGTATAGCTCAACAACCTTTGTTAGCATACTCTTAACCGTGTGAAAATGAGAGCTTTAGAATAGGGTGTGGACATCCATCAAAGTATAATGGATCGCTTATTTTTGTCGAACATCAGTAGAACTTCTAATGTTTTTCAGAGACTTACATACAAAATGTTGACACATACATAAAACACGCATGAACTATTTCACTAAACAAGTCAAGGAAATGTGGCTCGTTATACTAAAAAAATTATTTATTTTATTGATATCAAAACGAAAGCACAAATTAACTTCGAATTCACATCACTTCTTAAGTAGTTTATGACTCATGTCCAATTACTAATAATACTTTTTTTAGCAATGCAATGCGATGCAACAATATGAGTTACTTCTTCTAAACTAATAATGATTGGCCAAAAGTGGTAAACATTTCCTATAAACATTTTTTTTTAATACATTAAAACAAAACTCTATTTTCCTTTACTTTCTTTTAAAAAAACAAGAACACTATACTCAAGATTGAGAACAACTATTTTATGTTTCAAAAAGTAATAAATTTTAAAAATGATTAGATTTTCTCGATGATCCAAAGGGGCGTAGATTGGAAAAATCCAAAAAGATCAATCAAAGCTAGCCTCACGAATAGACCTAGAATTTCAACTTATATGCATTTGTCAAATCAAAATTTGTTGACGACCTAGCTTTGTCAACAATCAGTAAAATCTAAAAAATATACAAAAATAAAAATAAGTTGTATATTTACATATATTTTATATATATTTGTAAACAACTATTTAAAAAATTATACAATTTTCTAATTTTTAGGTCATTCATTCTACCTAAATTTTTAGCTATAAAATACGGCTAAAATCATAAAAAGAGTCTACATCCTATCAATTTCCAACCTTATCGGAGATTTGTTTCGTGCATTACACATGTGAAACACTTACCAATGTTGCCTTTGAAAATTTGTAGGGAGAGCCACCAATACTTGACCATGGTCCAATTGTGGACATAGTGTCTTGAATACACAACACCCAATAGTTGTCATAAAAGTACCTAGTGATTATTTAATTTTGACATGACAACACCCAATCACATCATGACATGTAAGATTTGTTATTATTAAATATTCAATGTTCAACCATTATCACCCATGTCCAAGGTGTAACTCAAATTTACTATTTTAAATCAATTCAAAATATGTCTTTCCCTCCAATTAAACACTCCAAAAATAAAAATATAATTAAAAAAACTTGAACTACATGTTGGTGAAAAAAACAGATCCCACATGGTATAGAATTGATTTTGTGGACCTCTAACTTAGGTTGCACCACTACTAACTCCTCTCCCCTATCTGCTTATAAATTAATAAAAATATTATATGAAAAACGTGTCATTCAGCCAACAAATATTCCATCAAAGACCTGTTAGATCACATTTTTGGGGAATTCATGGTGACATAAGCAATGGTGGTGGGCAGCCCCTGGGTAACACTTTTTCTGCCCGCTCATGAAAGTAAAATGAAATGGAAGATTGCTGGAAATAACGGCCATTAGTTCGAAGTTAGATCACAAGGAGGGACCCACCTTGACACGTTATTAGTATTGCCAAAGGCAGATTCTACTATAGGCCTCATATCTGTTTAACTAGTTGTTATTTTTGTACTTATTAACCAATCAGACAGTCTTATTATTTTCATTAAACAAATATACAATTCTTACATTAATAAATATCACTAAAGCTGCACACTTTTTAACAAAATAATTGTAAAAATGTATTTATCTTCAATAAGATTGGCCTAAAAATTAACATGTTATTGCAGCCTTCAGCAATTTCAAGAAAAACATGATGTCAATAGCATTTATGGTGTCATAACATTTATGATAGCATTTATTTTCTTGGTTTCCTTTTTACATTTTTAATATATAGTTAATGAACAAATAAAAGGACTTGGACTTTATGTGGACTTTAAAGTATAACATCCAAAAGCATGCTTTTAAATGACCAGGACTTTTACTTTTTTTTTACATCTTCCATCTTCCTTTGTTTCTTACATATCTCTCAATACAACTAGGACAGTACTTAGCAGCATTGCTGCTCTTGTTTACTATGGTAACGTGGCAGCTAGTTATGGTGCTCTTATAATTACATATTTTTCTTAGAATCAAAATTGAAACGAGACAAAATCAACACTTGTGAAAAAAGGCCAACAACTTGAAAAATTTACTAATGAAACGTTAAATTGAACTAATCCCCAATAAAAAGACTAACACCATAGCAATCCCGTACAAAAATTAGGTGTCTAAATCTCGTAATGTCTAATCATTTACCTAAGAAAAAGAAACCTGTTATCACTGCATCAGAATGGTGTTTGATACTTGTAAATTTGAGATCATTATCTGAAATGGAACAGTTTCAACCTTAATTTAAGCTCTTTATAGATGATTAAATTTTCAGCCTGACCACATTTGTGAAAAAACATACCGCACGTTTGAAACGTAAACAATCTATAAAAGAACTTGTATATATAACGTCTAGGCCACTAAACTGTAATACCTTACATTATATTAGTTAATATTGTTTCCAAAGCCAACCGTGTTGAGGTGGTGAGTGAGCAAGGGCTTTACAGAATGCATCTCGCTATAATAACTTTCTGTATTTGAAACAACTACTCCCATCATTTATAACTCTTTGGGCTGTAAGCCTGTGATTTCATATTCTCTATTATTCTTGTGTAAGAAAAAAAAAATTAAGGGATTTCAAAGACCTGAAGTTGTATTTGTTAGCACAATCAACTCTTTCAGTTACAGTGTTTCCAACTTTCAGTTAGGCATTAACAACTTGTGCAACTGTTGTTAATGATTGTTCAACTTGGAATCACATCTATTGTTAACTGTTGTTCTAATTGTGGTTTTATAAGCTAACTAATGGATTTTTTGCATCGATTTTGCTCCATGGATTCTCCCAAAGTGGCTATATAGTTGCAAACCTTTGCATTCAATAAACAAGCAATACAGAAGTTGGTTTCTATGCAAATTCATTTGTTGTTCTTGATTATTTGTCTTTGTAGATCTAGAAAATTTTACATGGTATTAGAGCAGTCAAAGATGTTGTCCGGCCAAAGCGAATGCATTGAACAACGATTGGGTAACGACATGTAGATTTGCTTTGTTTCAATAGTTGCAAATCTCCGATCGGCGTTCAAAATTGTTGTCTCCCACATTGACTCCCATCAATCTTCAAACAGAGGCTCGATTTCTTGTGTAGGCAGCCACGATTTTTTGTTTTCCCCAATCTTGATGGTTGTGTATCATTGCCAAGAAGACCCGATTCATCTTTGGGTGTTGGGGTATTGTTCACTCTTCAAGGGTGACCTCATAGTCTCCACTTTATGAGATTTGCAGGCCTCTACCATACACTCGCAGCGACTCAGCTCTAGTCAACAATTTCATGGTGCAGGTGTTTACCTCTCACCAATGGTCTCATACACATCATACGTCTTCAAAAGGCCGCTTGATGCTAGTTGCATAGGAGACGGAGCGTTTTGGAGGTTTATGATTGCAGATCGGGCTCGTTCCTTACTACATCATGCAAATTTCTTTTGCATGAACTTGCATGTTTTGTTCATGTGCTTGCGTGTCACTTCATGTGAAGGATAAGTCTTTTTATGATTTTTGCATTCATTATTGGGGAATTATACATGTACTTTGTAATCATGAACTGAGATAAAGTTCCATTTACAGAGGGTTAATCATGTCTTTTAAACACCATTTTCATCATTCTGTTGTTAGGCTAGCTTCAGAGAATTTTTTGTCTTGGAAACAAGGGATAAAGAATCATTTCCTTGAGCAAGATCTACTACCCTATCTCCTCAGACTCGTTCCTGAGCCAAGTGACTATGATGAAAAGAATGCATGGTTTAATAATAATGACATAGTCTATGGACTAATATGTCTTACTATTTCTGAGGATACTCTAAATCACATAGAGCACACTGAGTTCCCTTTTCACTGCTTGGATCATCATCCAACAATTGTATGGAGACATTGAATCTTCATCTGAAAGTGATGTTTCCTTGGAAAACCAGGCTATTGATGATATTGAGACTTCTCGCCTCATCTAATGTGGACACATCTTGTATGGATGATCAGTTCATTGATTTCCCATCAACAACACCTGTTGCAGATCTTGATTCTAGAGATGCTTCTTTGAGAGCCTCCAGTGATTCATTGCAGCAAGATCATTTATGTCTTTTGGATTCAGTCCATTGGGAGAAATTTCTACTAGACATTTCTTTTTTGTTTGTAGAATCCCTCATTTTGGATCTAGATGACACTATTGAGGACATATGTCTTCTTTTTGAGGACCACTCTTTTGTCCTTGCATCTGTTGCTACATCTGAGCTTTGTGTTGCTTCTTCGAAAGCTTCCAATGGCCTCTTACAGCAGGGCATCCATAGTCTTCCTGATTCAACTTTTTGGGATGATCTCTTGACAAGAGTTTCAAACTTGTTCATGGAGACTCACATTTCATATTTGGAGGACACATTTGAGGGGTTATCTCTCCTCTTTGATGACAACCACATCAACACTTTGTTGGCCCACCATCTTCTTCACCTTTGTAGCTTGTTGTATATCAAACTTAAAAGGACTTAGGATCTTGGATCACCATCATCTCTTTCTAACATGTGGACATGTGAGTAGTTTTAGAGGCACACATCATCTAGATTTGGATTCCAGTATCACCCATCTTTTTGGATTGGCTTCTCCAATCACCAATGGATCCTTTTCTTCCTAAGGGGATAAATGTTGTTTGCAGGTAGTGGATCATATTCTGTCTTCAAGCATTCATCATTAGCATGGGAGCTCTTTCATTATGGGGGGATTCATATATTCTTTTCCTCTCTAATCTTTCCTCTTTCCTCTCTTTAGGACTTTGTCTCCTTAGTTAGGCTTAAAGGGGGTGTTAGCACAATCAACTCTTTCAGTTACACTATTTCCAACTTTCAGCTACGCATTAACAACTTGTGCAATTGTTGTTAATGGTTGTTCAACTTGGAATCACATTTATTGTTAATTGTTGTTCTAATTGTGGTTGTATAAGCTAACTAATGGATTTTTTCCATGGATTTTGCTCCTAGGATTCTCCTACAGTGGCTATATAGTTGTAAACCTTTGCATTCAATAAACAAGCAATACAAAAGTTGGTTTCTATGTAAATTCATTTTGTTGTACTTGTAAGTCTCAAAAATTTACAATATTGAGATAACTCGGTATAATGCTAATTTAATGTTAGTTAACTAAACGTACAATATTAATTAATTGCATTTATAGAAGTCAATATTTTATTATAGTAATATTTATATACAAACAAATAGTCATTCATATCCTTCATCACTTTTTAAAACAAATTTAATTGTTTATTAACCAATTAAAAAACATTTAGAATGTTATACGAAACCTATTGATAGATCAAATCTTATTATTTACATAAAAAAACTTAAATTAAAATTAAAACACCCATAACAATAGTTGTGTTCAAATCCCATACATAAACTTGAAATCTTATTTACCAGTTCAAAATTTAGCTAATCACTCATTGTCCAGCTCCTCAAGCATAGAGACATAAAACTTTGACCTATTTTTTTCCAAAAAGAAGATGGTATTGAAGATATATGGGGAACAAGTTCTAAAACATTAAAAATATGCACGTTAGGAGCTAGGCTATCAAAACTAAATAAATTATATATGTTATCGATTACAATGATCTACCCAAAAGATTATTACACCGAAGGCGTTTCCCCTATGGGAAAGACACTTGTGGACGTTTCTATGACTGTCTTAAATTTGACGGTTTGCGGCTATCCATTTTGTCTTTTTAATGCTTTTTTAGACATTTTTTCTTTTTAACAGCTTTTTAGATGGGTCGATCGAACTCCACCACATGTGCTACTCTTTTATTTTTATAAAACTTGCATGTGATTTGCTTAGGACATCGGTGAATCTTATTTGTGGATACCTTGGCTTGCTACCCAATATTTCAAGCGTAGGAAAGCCCTACGATCATCTCTTCGCCGTCGAATTTGACACAGGAAAGAAAAAGGATTTGAAAAATATCAACAAACATGTTGGAGTAGATATCAACAACTTGGTCTCTGTGAATGGGAAAGGAACTTGCAGAAATTTATATGATTGTCTTAAATTTGACGGTTTGGCTGACGGTGTCTACACGCTTTTTATTGTTTAACAGCTTTTTTGGACCTTTTTACTTTTTAACAGGTTTTAGATGGGTCGATCGAACTCCACCGCATGTGCTTTACTCTTTTATTTTTGTAAAACCTGCATGTGCTTTGCTTAGACATCAGTGAATCTTATTTGTGGATACCTTGGCTTCATACCCAATATTTCAAGCATAGGAAAGCCCTACGATCATCTCTTCACCTGTCGAATTTGACACAGAAAGAATGAGGATTTGAAAATATCAACAACCATGTTGGAGTAGATATCAACAACTTGGTCTCTGAAGGTTGAGCACGCAGTTAATGGATTGACGACAATGAATTCAGAGAATTAATACTCAACAATGGGCAGAATATTCAAGCATGGATCGATTACAATCATCTTCAACATCAACTCAGTGGTATCATAGTGAAAGCCACTCAATACAAATGTTGCAGAAGCCCCTGATTTCTCTGAGAAACATTACTCTATCCGACATTCTTGAAGAAGAAATGTACGTGGGCCTTAGATGTGTTCGGCTTTGGTATTTTGCTGTTAGAGGTTGCATGCGGAAGGAGAGCAGTAGATCCCTCTCTCGAGCCTGCCCAAATAATTATGGTGGACTGGGTCAGAGAGCTGCGTGCCAAAGGCATGCTGATGGATGCAGGCGACCGAATCTCTGTGATGAATTTCCAGTAGAAGATGAGATGGAGAGAGTGCTCAAATTGGGGCTCCTGTGTTCCAATCCTAATGCGGAAAGGAGGCTCGGCATGAGACAAGTATTGCTAATACTTGAAGGTGAAGCTTCCCTACCAGCTTTTGACGCTGCGTCTTATTGGCATACGAGCCCATCAAGCCATATCTTCAAGTCTACTCCATATATTAGTCGCAGCTCAGATATTGCTTCTACTTCCATGTCTCTGGAAGGACGGTAAATTCCACAAACAACCAAACATGAACTTTCACTCGACTCTTTATGAACAAAGCAAAAATTCACCCAAAGATGTTTCTAATTTTTATTTTTATTTTTTTCTAAAAGTATTTTTGTAATATAGATACACAAAAAGTATATTTTGTTTTTGAAATTATTAGAGATTGTGCTAAATTGTAATATGAAATGATTCTTATGATATCCTATAAGGGTGGCATGGTACGACATCTCATAATGTCAAATTTAATCTAATTTTCGAGAATACAATTCAACTTAGGTAAGTTTGTTAATAATTACAATTTACTAATAAATACTATTTAGAAATAAATGAATATGTAGAATACATATCTATTAAATAAATTTTTATATCTTATTGCAAGTTTTTGTGATATCTTGTTCTTTTGAATAAAATTAGCAAAAACCTAAAATAGGCATATCTTTTTTAATTATCTATATCAATTATTAAAATCTTTAAAAATTTTGGACCATGAACAAAAGCTTTGGGGGAAATTGAAAAGGTCGAAGGAAAACCACTACCTTTGAAACAGATATGCTCATTTATGGATTTTTACATTCCTCCCTTTCAATTTAGGCACAACTTGAGATAATTGTTTTCTCAAAAATGTACATTCAATATTTGTGTGTATGAATCAATCATACAAACTGCTTTGGTACAAATACCACTTTGGTTTTAGACATCTATCAATTTAACGGCAAGCCCCTTATAATTTACCCCCTTTTGTCAATCACAAGGGGTTTTAGTAGGTTTTTCCTTCAATAATTTGTTTTCAAATTCGTATTATGTTTAGTTGTATTCGAATTTTTTTGGATAAGTGAATTAGAATGCTAAAGAAATAAATATTGATAATGAGCTTAAGTATCTATATAATGCAAAAGAAAATTATACCTTTGTTTTGCTGGTATGGAATGAATGAAATAAAATAATTCTTATCCTACTCAAGAAAACATTAGCTTGGAGGGATGCATGGAGTGAGGTTTACCAGTGAGGGATATAAATGAGTCTAAAGCCTGAGCATTCATGGCTTCAGAATGAGGTTCCATCTATTTTGGCTCTTGATTGATCAATTTTTGTGCACCTCACCTTGTTCTATCAAGAATCAACTTGATTCAAGTCCGATTTTTCATCTAGCACTCTGCTCATAGATTTTTATTTGAAAAAAGTGTGATAAGTGTCAAGGTAATAAAAGAAAATTTGAATACGGGGTGAGTTGTACATCTTTAGAAGCTTGTGTTGATGCCCCAGTGGATTGTGGGCACATTTGATTATTCTGATTTAATATCAACTTGAGTTAAGGAGATTGCGAGGAAAAGAGGTGCATGCAAAAAGAATGGGCAAATTTAAAAGATGATAATGTAAATTTGATTTGATCGATTTGATATTGTAGGTTAGAGATTGATTGGATTCTTCTATTTCAAAATATGAATCTACAATGTACAGATCCATTTTTCTTCATAACATAATCATTTTACTCATCGTGTAGGATGTCCCACAGAATTCCGTTTACCATGTAATCATAAAACAATAGGTTTCCAAGTGGAGAAAGCGAATATCCATGCAGACTCACAAGATTCCTTTGCTTGATGCTTCCAACTATTTCGAGCTCAGTTCCAACTTCATGCAAGCTTTGTGGGTAGTGACTGTGCAGTCTCTTTATAGCAATTCGATTACAATTCTTTAGAACACATTTATAAACAGTGCTTGTAACACCATAACCAATTACATATTTCTCATTTATATCATCATACATGTGAAGAGCCATGTCCATAAATCATTCCAGCCAATGGTGCAAGGTTTAAGACCATAATTGTTCGTTATGTTTATTTTCTCTTGTGCATAATCAGAAGCTTCTTCAGAATCACACCTAAAGACATCTTTTTCGGTCACACTATTCTAGATGGAAAGTATGCCAGTGACTGCGGTGTATGGGTGCAATATATGTATAGAGTGTAGTGTAGTGAGAATATGTTGAAGTCAATGAGAGGCGGTGTAGTTAGTTACAAAAGAAAGGTATTTGTCAACTCCTTTGTGCCTCAGTCTCAAGAAATCATTGGGAATCATACGATTGGAGCTCTGAATGTTGTTTCTATTCACTACAATGAATCATTAGGCCCCAAGCTAGGCAACCAATCTACATGTGAAGATAAAAACTGGTATTTCAGAGCATGAACAAAAGCTTTGGGGAAATTGAAAATGGCCAAAGGCAAACAACCACCTTTGAAACAGGCTATGCAAATGCATCAAAATATAATGAAAGAAATTTTTTTATAGATAACATAGTTTCAAATTCCATGGTAGCCCAAAAAATGCTCGACATCATTGCTCATTTCTAGATTTTTACATTCCTCCCTTTCAATTTAGGCACAACTTGAGATAATTGTTTTCTCAAAAGATGTACATTCAATATTCATGTGTATGGATCAACCATACAAACTTATTTAGTACAAATACCATTGGTTTTAGACATCTATCAACTTAACAGACATGCCCCTCATAATTTACCCCCTTTTTTCAATCACAAGGGTTTTAGTAGGTTTTTCCTTCAATAATTTGTTTTCAAATTTGTATTATGTTTAGTTGTCTTCGAACATTTTTGGATAAGTGAATTAGAATGCTAAAGAAATAAATATTGAGAATGAGCTTAAGTATCTATATAATGCAAAAAATAATTATACCTTTGTTTTGTTGGTATGGAATGAATGAAAGAAAGATAAGATTTTAATAACATCTACAATCTAGAAAACAATCTATGGAATCAGGGGCTGCCATGAAAATTATCAATCTTACAAACTTTACAACCCTTTTTGATATTGGATATTTTACTGTATATCTATCTTGATCTCTGTTAGCGCATTATTAACACATTGTTGTTAGTAGTTGTTAGTAAATGCTTATGTAATCACTAGCTTTTCCTCTGTCCTCCCTCTCATAGCCTATATATCTTGGTGTGCTCTCTGTATTAATAGATATAGCAATCAATAAAACATTCTTGGAGCGCAATCATTGGTATCAAAGCTCCGTTGATCTCGCTGCGTGTGTGAAAAATATGTAGGAGGAAGCATTCGTGGAGAGTGAAGCGATCTGGGAATAGTTTTGCATTTCTTTGTTTACTATGCACTTGGAAGAGGAAACCAAGGAAGTGACCAAGATTTCATTTGTTTTAGTTAGCGTGAACAGTCTTTCCTTTTTTGTGTGTGGAGGAAGAGTGCGTGGCTATGCTGTGCATGGAGGAAGAGTAGCGTGGGTATTAACTCTGTCCCTATGTCTGTCCTCTTCCTTGGAGGCATTAGTTTGTAGTTTGGTTGTTGTGCGTGTGTGTGGAAGGAGCCCAGAGCATCTGTCCGTCCTCTACCTACATGGAAGGAGACATTGTTGGCCCAAGCCCTAGTGCCATCTCTAGCCATAGCCATCATTTGTAGCGTGGAAGACAAGAAGAATTTGCTGTGCGTGGACAGCGGCCAGGGAAGGAGACATTGTTGGATCCTCTCTGAAGCGACCAACATCTGTAGCGATTGATTCAGACTTTCATTGTTGAGTGAGAGCCGTGCTTCTTTGTTGTGACTGCCATACTGCCTGTAGAACCACGTGAAAGACCATCCAAACCCCTGTACGTGTAAGCAAAGCCGACAAATTGCAAAACTATGTGTGCGCGTATGTCTCAAATCTCGGATGCACAAAGCACCGTGAGCAATGCATCAAATATTTGGGCATTGAGTGACAATGAAGACACCACTGGACTATTCTTTGCCTTGGTCAATGAACTACACAACACTGGGAATATTCTCTTTGACGAGATTGTGTGCCAAGGACTGTTGGAGTATTTTTGGTTCAACGTTCAATGTCAAGCACGGCGGATTCATGCAGAACTTGAACATGGTTATGATGTAGATGATGAATGTGAAGTAGAACACCCACAGGAGCATCCGCATCTCACTGCATGAGCCTATAGAGCCCATCTTTGGGACAGATTCCTTCAGTAAGCATTGTAGCCATTTTTGAAAATAAATAAATAAAATACAATTTTGAGTTTTTGAAAATGTCTGCTCCAAAAATATTGCTATCTGATGCCCAACTCTTGAAAGGGCCAAATTTCACCACATGGAAAACCAAGATGCAGACGATTCTTCAGTTTGAAGATCTTTGGGGGATCGTTTCTGGCAAAGACACCCCTCCCACAGACGTTGATCTGTTGGTAAAATATGAAAAGGCTGATGCGAAAGCACTAATGCTTATCACCCTGAGCCTTTCTGATGAGGTGCAACCTTACATTCAGAAGCAACCACTTCCTCTCAGGCATGGACCACATTGTGTACCATCTATGAAGCCAAGAATCTGATGACAAAGTTGCATCTTTAGAAAAATCTTCACACGATGAGTATGCATGATGGTGAATCAGTAGAAGCCTTCTTACGGCGTGTGGGTGAGTTACATGCAGAACTCTCTGCTCTCGGTGAACCAGTGGACGAAAGTTGCTAGTCCCGCTCACCTTGCGAGCTCTTCCTTCCCGGTTTCAGACACTAATCACCACGTTGACCATCACTCAACAGGAGGTGAGTTTTTCCACCCTGGTGAATTATCTCCAGTAGGAAGAAGCCATGCAAAATGTTCAAGAAGCCTTCGAAGACAAGGCTCTCATATCGAGGCAAAAGCATAAGCCTCGAAAGGGCAATTATCCCCAGAATCGAAGCATCATCCTCGGTAGTAATCTTTCGGTGGCCACCCCGAAGCGAAGAAGAACAAGGCGGATCGATGGTGCCACATTTGCTCACGGATACACACACGATGTGTGAACTGTTATTACAATGGTCGCAAATATTGTAACTCTGGCAAAGAGAGTACTTCTGGCCAAGGATATTCCAAGAAATCCCGATGGCATGCTCGTAATCAGAGGCAGAAGGGTCACATTGCTGCTCAGTAGGATGCCACCTCCGATGAAGAGGCTCCAGACACGACTCATTCTGACATTGTTCTAGTCTCACAAACTTCACAGCCATCAGAAGATGTCTGGTTGATTGATTCAGGCGCCAGCAAACACATGAATGGCAATAAGAAGTTGTTCCATACTCTAAGTGACCGGCCCACTGGAGATCGGATCACCATCATAGAAAATCAAGAGTATATTACGGTGGGGATTGGTGATGTCATCATTCCTCTTGGAACACGAAGATGTACACTCACGAAGGTGCTATATGTTCTAGGTTTGACCTCAAATATTTTGTCTGTGAGTCAACTTCTTAACCATCGAATGCAGGTTGAATTCTTTGTTGAGAAAGGGGTCAAGTCCTGCATCATTTCCCAGGGAGATTCAGTCATTGCTCAAGCATTTTGAAGGGCCATCTATTTGCACTAGATGTGGTCACTTCATCTAGCATTGCTCTCTCTGCTTCAATGGAGGAGTCCACTACACTATGGCATTTTCGATATGGTCATCTTTCTACCGGGGCTCTGCATCAGCTTAGTGCCAAGGAAATGGTAAGAGGACTTCCTCCACTCTCCCATTCCTTACCTATTTGCTCGGGATGTCTTATGGGCAAACAACATAGAGGTCCGTTAAAAGAGCTCTTATCATTCTCATGAGCATCTTGGTCATTCACACCGATCTGTGTGGACCCCTACCAGCTAGCTTCCAAGGTTTTGAGTACTTTCAGCTCATCATTGATGATTACTCACAGAAAATGTGGGTATATTTCCTTTGGAAGAAGAGTGAGCACTTGTAAATTTCCAAACCTTCTACCGGTCGCAAGCCACCATGGTAGTCCTGGGAAGCCTCTTCTTCTCCTCCACTCGAGATCGAGGGGGAATTTGTGTCAAAGAAGTTCTTAGCATACTTGAATCAAAGCATGGCATTCATCATCATCCGACTACACCCTACATGCCCCAACAATGAATGGGATTTTAGAGCGCCATAATGGATTTGTCATGGAGATGGCTCATTGTATGCTCTCGACCGCCAAGTTGGAGGATCGGTTTTGGGCGATAGTAGTCAGATAACAATGTATCTACTCAACCGAGGCACCCACAAGATATCTTGCGAGAACATGACAGGAAGAGGTATGGACTGGTCATAAACCTTTTATTCATCATTTGAGAGTTTTTGGTTGTTTCTACATATATGCATGTTCCAAATAAGAGAATGAAGAAGATCGATCCAAAGACACTTCCATGTCTTTTCTTGGGGTATATTACTACCTCAAAGGCATATCGTCTCATGGATCTTGAGGAGACGAAGAAGATCTATGAGATTCGAGATGTGGTATGTGATGAGTCATCCTTTGACTCCCGCCACACAATGGAGATCAGATCTGACCTCGTCACATAGATTGCTCACACATCCGGATGATGGGCAAGATGATTCTTCTCGGAGAAAGAAAAAGAGCTGAGTGGAGACTTGTTCATTGATATTGGCACATTGGAAAACACATTTTCACATCAGTGCAGCACCAATGTTTGAAATGGGTCGAGAATACTATTAGGGATGCACACTGAACTCACTTCTGGTACTTCTGGGAGTCGAGAAATGAAGTCAAGCTAAACATGAGGTAAATTTTGCACTCATGAGTTCGGTTGTTGAGAGAAACAAACGACCATTTGTTCATGAGGCATTAGACCAACCACAGTGGAAACAGGTTATGGATGTTGAATATGATTCCCTAATTCAGAATCGGACGTGGGAACTTATCAATCTACCTCTAGGTAAGAAATCCATTGGTTGTAAATGGATTTTCAAAACAAAATATAAGGTAGATGGTTCAATTGACAAACACAAAGCATGACTTATTGCAAAGGGTTATGCTTAGCAAGAAGGAATTGACTATGATGAGACCTTTGCACCCACTGCAAAGATCAAAACCATCAGAGTTGTCTATGCACTGGCAGCACAAAATGGATGGAAACTTCAGCAGATGGATGTCAAGAGTGCTTTTCTAAATGGTGATCTAAAAGAAGAAGTGTACATGGCCCAACCTGAAGGGTTTGTAGATGAGCATCAACCACACAAGGTATGTCGTCTGATAAAGTCTCTTTATGGACTCAAAAAAGCACCTAGGGCATGGTATATAAAAATTGATGATCACCTATTACAGCATGGATTCACTCGTAGCCCCTCAGATACAAATTTGTATATCAAGAAGGTAGGAACAGAGATTGTCATTCTGGTTTTGTATGTAGATGATCTTGTGATCACATGAAGTTCTGACAATCTTGTAGATGATGTAAAGAATGATCTGAAGAAATCCTTCAACATGACCGATTTGGGGCTACTTCACTACTATCTTGGCTTAGAGATATGGCAGAAGAAGAATCATATCTTCGTCTCCCAGATGAAATATGCCAAGACACTCCTGGAAAAGTATGGAATGTCAGATTGTAAACCAATGTCCACACCTATGGAAAAAGGTTTGCAATTATCTAGATTCTAGGATTCACCACAGGTAGATGGCACTCACTACAGGCAGCTTGTGGGGAGTCTCATTTACTTGACTTATACCAGACCAGATCTTTGCTTTGCAGTGAGCTATCTCACCAGATTTATGCAGGAGCCAAAGAAATGTCATTGGATAGCAGCAAAGCATGTGTTGAGATATGTCCGAGGTACAGTTGACTTTGGTCTGGAGTATCAGAAGAACACTCAGTTCTTCTTATAGGGATATATAGACTCGGACTATGTAGGATCCGTTGATGACAGGAAATCCACTTCAGGATATGTTTTTCATCTCGGATTTGACCTATCTCATGGATTAGCAAGAAGCAAACTATTGTTGCTCTCTCATCCACTGAGGCTGAATATCGTGCCGCATGAGGAGTTCTGTGTGCAAAGTAATTTGGTTATGTCGCATTCTTGCAGATATAGGGATTCCTAAAGAGAAACCTCCCATCATTCATTGCGACAATCAAGGTGTGTTGAAGCTTGTGAAGAATCCTGTTTTCCATGAATGAACAAAGCATATTGAGGTCGAATGTCACTACATTCGTGAACAGGTCTTGAACCACCAACTTCAGCTCCAGTACTGCCCTACTGATTTTCAGATTGCAGATATTCTCACCAAGCCTCTCGGCAAAGTGAAGTTTGATTTGTTTAGGGGGTACATTTGTAAGAGCAATGTATTAAGGGGGGGAATGTTAGTGCATTATTAACACATTGTTGTTAGTAGTTGTTAGTAAACAATTATGTAACTGTTTTTCTCCTGTCCTCCCTCTCACAGCCTATATAATGGCATGCTCTCTGTATTAATAGATATAGCAATCAATAAAACATTGTTGGAGTGCCATCAATCTCACCAAGCATTTTGAAGCTTCTCCCACTCAAACAAATTGTTTGATTTGCATAAAAACATGCAAAGCCATAATATGTAGATAGACACATCTGATAGTAACCATTTCATCACTAAATTTGTACAACTACAGTTATATATTGGTAGAAGAAACAACTACAATTATGTACAACTTTAAAGGAGCAACAACTATGGACTAGTGTTAAATCAAGGTAGCTCAGTAGAAACATGACATTATTAAGGACCTTCACCTATCAAGCTTAGATACAAATAGATATCAAGTGTACACAAATTTGTCTAAATCTTATTACTTGGTCACTTTTTCATCTTCCCCCACCCCCACCACCTCTCTATCGTCCCTGTTCCAAAAACTTCATGGAGTTCATCTTCAGTGTATTAAATGTGCCCTTGTTTATGTTCTAGAAGTGTTTTGAACTGCACTGCATATATAATTCATTTAAAATATTGTAAAATTACCGAGCTATATTAATTTGTACCTTTGAAAATTGGTGCTCAGCTATTCATTGATCAATTTATAATCTTGTTGAAATTACGGTTGTTTTTGAAGTAACTAATTGAATAAGTATAGATATATTTAGTTTTATTAACTTATTTTTTCACTTTTTTGTAGGTTATTTGTGATTCTCATTCTCCCATAGTAAAGAAGAGAGTGTCGTCTCTAAACGAACTTCAGGTGGGTTTCAATATTGATTGAAGTATTTATTCATTTGTTTTGTTTATTGCATGTTATGGATTAAAAAATTATTGTAGAGTGCTTTCATGTTATTTGCTTTTGATTGTTACATTTATATTTAGACTCTAATCCTTTTTCCAAAGTGAAATGTGGGGGCATGTGCCTTCGTTAATGACATGATTCGTTATGTGTTGAGGGGCTTGTTCCCCAATGAGGCCATTTAAAGAGTCTCAAGTTGGACGTGGGGATCAAGTCATAGACAAGGCTTTTTAAGTTTCCGTCATACCTAAAAACAACTTCTACGACTAACATACTTATTTTCCCTCTCCAGTTTAATATGATGCAGACTAGAAACACAATTCCCCTCCCTACAACGGGATTGACTTAACTACGCCTCGCTTGCAGAGGGAAGAAGATTTTAAACATATTCAATGTGTTGTCAATGTTTTGCATTGCAAGAAACTGAAACCACTAAAATAGTGATAGCCGAAATGATCAGAGATCGCCTCCACCTGATGCCAACATCCCCAATTTTTCTCTCCAAAATATGAACGATTAGAGATCATTCACGAGGCTTCTTCTTGATTTATGATTCTAACGAAGATGCACTGAAATATGAACCACCACACAAATTGAGGAGAATGGGAATTCCAATCGAGGCATCTGCAACTGGACAAAAATACAAGAAATGTGCAAAGAAAATTACACAAGCAAAAACTTTGTACATTATATCACTTTTTTGCATTTTTAATAATTTTAAGGGTAAGACCTCATGTTTGCACTTTTTAAATGAAGTGACTCATCTATATTTATACACATACAAAATCAATCACCCATAGTTTAAACAAACACAACTACAAAAAAAAAACTATCCCTATAACACAAATAACATATACCGTTTTTTGTTTGCAAAATGCCTCAAAGAAATGTGGTCTCATGGAATGCTATGATTGTAAGATATGCACAAAATAGCTCTAACAATGATGCTCTCAAACATGTTGAGGTAATAAATAAATTTGGAATGTACCATAACCATTTCAGATTTGTTTATATATAATTGCATATTATGTCTCATTTTAGTTTCATGGAGAGATAATATGTTAAAGCACTTAGTCATTCTTTCAATCTACTTTGACAACAACACTTCACATTCACTACATTCTTGAGAGTGAGTATTAGCAAACTTACATGTCTCACTTGCATTTGTATTCAATTATTACACAACTAATTATTCTCTAACATCCCTTCTAATGTATTTCGCAACATTTGTTCGGGCTTTAATAGAAAATCAAGTATTGTCAATCACACCCCTTATCAACATCAACTACAAAAGTAATAACTGTCTTTCTAAATCTAATAACATATACCATTCGGCGTTCACATTGCATTGTACACATGCGATTGCTAGTTACTTAGTATGACTAGTTGTTAAGTAAACACACTTAGAAGTAACAATAGTGACAACAAATTGACACACAATAGTAAATAGACTCCATAATACTTGATTGAAACTGTATTATACACTCAGCCGCAGTTAACTAAACATACTCAAAACTAAAAATAGCCATAATACTCAACTGATAAAATCTAAGAAGTTTGATGGTATTCCTGACTAAAGCCAATTCTTAGGAGACCTCATTATTTGAAGAAAATTTTAATACATTTTATAGAATACTCTGCCAACCCCTAATGTTAAACCTAAATTTTAAGGGAATTCATTATTAAGAGATGTTTCATAATATGTATGCCAGTTCTTTCTGAGGTTTTATTAGTAAGACTGTTTTTTTATAATTTGTATATCAATATTCCTATAGGTTTCATTATTTAGGATGTATATAATTTTATATTATATTAAAAATAATAATTAAAAGTTTAATTTTAAATTTAATAATGATTATAAATAAAGATTTCTTTGATAGGTTAAAATTTTAAAATTTAATTTTTTTGGGAAATACATTAATGATAGATTACATGGTGAAAGTTTTTATTTAGCTTGTACTTTAAATTTTTAAAATGAAATAGAGTTATATTAAATCTTATAAAATTTCAAACTATTCAATATATACCAAAAACAATAACACTACAAATTATCATAAATAAAAATTTAACAGTCACAAGCAGCAAGAAGATGAAAGTGTGTTGGAACCCATCCTGACTCGGCTCATCCTTGTTCTCGCTCGGGGTGATAAGCTTGACATCCCTCTGCCTCCTCCTCCATCTACCATGTTTGTCATTGTGGCCTAGTTTTACGGCTCTTTGTTTTGTTTGCTTTTTGTAATTGATGCTCGCATTTTTATTGTGGTTTTGATGTAACCCGACCTCTTTCTCAAGGCCTGGTTGGCTCGACGTGATTAGCATTATGCGGTGTGACTTTCTCCACCCGTTTTTGTACGATCAATGTTGTATATCTCTTGTCTATGTATATAAAAGTTCGCTTTTCAACAGGGTTCAACCCCGCACTTGTGCGTTTCGATTGCGGCCCCCACCAGCCCGCCTCTGCGCACATTTCATAGTTGTGAAGCGAGCCCGGTTTTATTTAATATGATTTTTTTCGACTACTACCTGAATTGTTTTGTCATTTCTGCCAAGACAGCCATTAGTGCGTCCTGGTTAAGGCTCCCCCATATAGAAGATATAGCAACTAGACTGGGGACGAGGAACCCTTTTAAGTAACAATGATTGAAAAATTGCAAAAAAATCATACAGATGGTCCATAACATAGATACATACAATTCAGATGGAGGGATGGTCCATAAAATAGATCTATCCATGGAGAGATGGTCCATAACATAGATTGAAAATTTTGCATACATTTATTCGCAAAAAAAAAAAAAAGTTAAACCTAATTTATTAATAAACTGCGAAAGCGTTAAATCTTTAATCTAAACATTGAATCTAAAACTGAAAAAGTATTGTAACTTGTAAAACCCAGGGCCACATCAGACTGCCCTATGAACGACAGAAAATTAATGAAAATTTCAATGCCATTCACTTTGGGCAACAGATTCACTCTTTAACTATTCAAGGAGGAGAAGAACGTGGATTATATTTATATGGAGTAAATAAACTAAATAGACATTCGAAGCACCTGTATTCGGTCTAGTGTGTGAACAGAGGACCTTAGTGGATCCAAATATAAGACATTAAGGGAGTGTAGTCAAGCTGCAGGTGCCACGTCAGGGGATCGTCGTCATCGTCGTCGTCATCGTCATCTCCATTACGCCTCCAACATTCCTCCAACGGACGATACCATATCCTTGTCACCAACATTCTCTTCAACTTCCACATCTGCCCAACCCTAAAACTCAAAAACAAAATTATAATCTTAGTAACCCTAAAACATAAGAAGACATTATGAAGAAAGTCTTGCAAACCCTAAAAACTGAAAGTTAAAATTAATATATAACCTGATGTAGAATAGTAACAATGAACTGACGTGCTACATGTCTGTGCATTTTCTGCGATTTATATGGCCAGAAAAGTAGCAAAATGACCGATCCAGCTGTGGTGGATCGCTTATATAAACCACTCATTTAATGAAACCTGCAAAACACACGTTTCACACAGCAATCTCGTGGCCGTCGCAGTCATTCGTGTGGGTGCACCATACCTCACACACTCTTCGCCATTAAGCGTATATGTACCTTCTCTGACAATAACAATGCAAGGTTATGGCCACATATTCTTAAGATAGCTTTGCAGATGAAAAGCTTGAATAAGACAATCCAATAATCTAGAGCATTTCACTATCTTCTCTATTATAAAAATTGGTCATCAAGACATGTTTTACGAATCTGTTATCCAAATTGGTCGTCTATGTTAAGACATGTCTTTACAATCTATCATCAAATTGATCTTTTTAAGGCGCTTTTAGATCTTAATTGGATTCTATACAAATATAAACATTGAAATGAACAAATATTAAATTTTAACATTGCAATGAGCAAGAACATCAAGATTAAGGATGAGACCTTTAATTAAAAATGTTTGAAACGTTAAAGATTTTTTTACATCCAGTTAAGTTGTAACAATAATAAAAACACTCCATTAAACTATAAGGATTGTCAATAAAATTAAGGAAGGTTGATGATGGCCAAACTTGTAGATTGTTATGCTTATCAAACATGGAAAATATTAAAATTCAATTCTTGTTCTTTTTATGGATTTTCCATTGAAACACCATATACTTCTTTAAAAACAGGTTCTTGATTTCTTGTGTTTACAAAATTCATGGCCTCCACAAGTTGTAGAACTCCCAAAAGTTAATAGGGAAGTGGTTGTTCCACAACCATTGTTTTAGGAAGGTGGCAGCTTTATAATTGTCAGTTCTTTAAGGCAATTTTTCAACTTTGGTGTCTGCAAAATCCAATTTCTTAAGCAGCATCTTCACCTTATTTAAACTGGGAATTTTGTATGTAGATACGACGCTGACTAAGGAAGTTGCTAAATTTCTTCACACTTTGGGCATTTTGTATCCTTTGTTGTTCAATGGTACATCACCATAAACGTATGACAAAACTTGTGGGGAAAAGAATTTGAAATCAAACAATGTATCCAACGAGTATTGAACCAAAATTAATGAATATATGAATGTGTAAAAATGAGTAGTTAATTGTTTAGAGTGGATGATGCTCCTTGCTCTTCAGTAATGCTAATTGGGTTCATTTAATGTCATTAAAAAAATCTTTATATTGTTTATCTAAATAGAGTTGTTAATATTAGCACCACCTTTGCATTATTAGGAAAAACTAATTTATGATATTTCGTTCCCCTCTTCATATAATACAAAATCAGGGTATAGTTACAATCATAGTACTTTTAGTATAATTAAGGAACATGCTTACAAATCATTTTACTTTTAGTATGATGGTTTGTAACTTTGATGAAAAATAAGAGTTTTAATATTTATATTATTATTAGAATTGCTTTTTATATTAATAACAAGAGAGTTACATTAGCAGGGGTGATAGGAGAACTCACGGTCCCACAAAAATGTCACGTAGGCAACAGAAAATACCCAAAGAACAAACAAAAAGTAAGAGAGCTACAAAAAGTAGATAGCACTAGGCACATGTCATCGCTCTAGGTGGAGTAGGAGGATCATCCTAGGGAGAGATGAACAGTCATTTTGATGGCTCAACCAGAAGGAGGGTCCACCGCACAACCATCTTGCTTGGGCATCTCAGATCGTCAAAGGAACAATAATCCCCAACAAGGTGGCAGAGATCCAAAGAAGTGTCGAATGCCAAGTGGAGGAGAGAGGCTCATTGCGGAGAGCTAGCCATGCCCTTCCCCTTGGAGGAGGGATCTAGCCCGGTCCAAAAGAGGACTGAGGCGAAGGGTGACCCTCGAGAGGCAGATTGGTGGTCGCGAGAGCAACTTATGCGACGCGGTCCATGGAGGTAGCCACCGAGGTGGAGATGGCCGAGGTGGCAAGTGGAAAAGAGTCTGGAGGGACCCAATTATCATGTATGGTGCACTCCCTAGTGTGTGAGAAAATCTTACAAATGAGAAAATTTCACATAAAATTTCTCTACTTGAGCTTGAATCTGTATGTGATCTGTATGCACATAGTAGAAAATATAACCACTTTCTCACTACTAGAAAATAATGCAAAAATTGATCATTTTGATATAACATAGAATTTCAAGCCATCCAAATATGAAATAGAAGACAATCTCTCAATAATCGCATGCATTATCAATATAGTTAGGCCAAGGGCTGAAGTCTCCAAACAAATGAATATTCCAGTTAAAGAATTTTTGGTGGTAGGGTTGAAAGAATAAATGAATCCAAGACTAGACGACCTAAACATGAGGACAAGACCAAAATAAATGCTTAAAATATTCAGGTTTAAAATAGAAAGGGAAGTTAGGATTGGGAATTTCGATGTATCATGTGACTTAGACATTCCCCGATACAAAGGCCCTTATAGACAAGGAACAAAATAAAATGGTTAATTTTGGGCTTAAGAAGGAAATTCAAGCATGAGAAAGCTTGCATAATCCAAGTGGGTTCTCGCAGATTGCAAGCCCCAATGGGAATTAAGTTTGGAAATTGTAGGCAAGATGGGGCTTAACAACTAGTAAATGGTGTCAACATTATAGCGAAGAAAGGAAATATCATGATTCCACTGCCAATTACGCGGCCACCATGCAACCATGGGCTTAAGCCCAAGTTTGTGGAGCATAACATCTAACATTAATTATTGAATTCTACATATAGATGGGAGGTCTGAATTGGCAAGATTAATTTTGCTTCTTGAGCTTGGGACAAGGAATCCGGTCATTGTAGGAGACCAAATCCAGGAAGGGTGTGAATCCCTTTGTGAGAAACTGGAGAGCTTTAATTTGTGGAGTTTCCACAAGCATAATACTATCATCAATGATGATGGGAGACCACCACTAGATACTTTGAGAATTGAAAGAGAGCCCAACATGAATGTCATTGCTAATACAATGCAATAAGGGTTTCACCAATTCAAAATATTTCCATATGTTTTTCGTGAATGAAGGTGGCGTAAATATTTATCGAACCCTAGGGATAATTAAAGTGTGTAACCCAATATTATTCTAACATTGTTTCCATATAGAGCACAAGAACTAATGCAATGCCAAATAATAATTTTTCGTGAGATTGAATTCCGAAAGACATCTCACCACCCACCTAGAACACAAAGCTACACTTTTCCTTTTAATATCAATAATTCCCATTCCACCGTGATCACGGGAAGGAAAGCAGACGTCAAGGCTACCCTATGAAAGTCAACGAAGCTCGAACTTTTACACCAAAGGTAGTCCCAAATAAGCTTGGAAAGTTTGGTGAAGGAAGCATGGGAGGGGCAACAAAGTGTAATACCCGTTTGGCGGTTACCCAGGTTCATGGCGTAGTGACCCTTTCCTTGTTGGGTCGTTGCAGTATATGTTGACTATGTGTATATTTCTATTGAAACTTTTAACATATAGTTTATAACATTTGTGTGATAAACATATCTCTATATCAAAACCTACAATATATAACTGATAATACTTGTTGAGAAGCTTTCAACATATGAGTGATAACACTTGTTGAGTAAGCGTATATTTATACTCGAAGCCTTTAACATACAGTTGATTACACTCGTTAAATTTAGGTATATCTATATCATATACCAAAGTCTTCCTTTGACTAAGGAAAGTCAGGATCTTATTTATTTCATTATCTATCTAAAATATTTAAAAGAATTTATACTTAACGAACCTTCATCCTCACCATTGAACTGCAATCTTGTCCATATATCACATATATTTAATTCAACAGAGTTTAACCAGTCAGTGAACTAACGTGGATTGATTAAAGATTTTAGTATTTATAATGTTAATGGCAGGTAAATGCGCATGCTGTTTATGTGACGGTTTCTCATTCGTGGAGATAGAGTTCCAAATTGAGGGAACCTTCTTCTTCAGATAATATTATTGTTGTATTTGTAATGTCATAGAATGAATATTCTACCGTGTTCGATAGAACCGTGTCATTGTATGTTTGGTTGATATATTTAATTCAGAAATAGATAGAATGCCGAAATTTAAAATGCGACTTAGCGTAAACCAGGTCTATTATTTTGTTCTATAGTTTTGTATACTTGTTTGCTCGCAGTAGCGCTTCGGATGTTATAGTTGAGATACAAACTTACTATCGATGTTAATGAAATGAAATAAAATATAAGTAAAAATAAACAAATGAAGGAAAGCAGGGTTTGCGTGAGAAAGAAGGGAGGGTAGGTGTGTGGCGCAGGTTGGAGGGGACATGATTTTAAAGTCAAAATTCTATCTGCTGGTGCCGGCTCCACTGTCCCTCACCCCCCCTTCCTGCCATCTAGACTGGCACGTGGCCTTCTCCCACTGGCCTTACCTCTGCCAGCCGCCCCACCCTCTTTAATTCCTTGGATTTGCAAATTTCTTGCGCCCTGTGCTACCTGCCCCCTTTGACATGTTCTGGCCGCATAGGCTGTTTTTGCAACGTTTTTCCAGCTGTTGGGTCGTGTTTAGATTAGGGCCGAATGTTTTGAAGTTGAATGCTTTCGCATGGTGGCAGCCGCCTGTTCCTTCCTCCCTGCTCGTGAAGTTCAGAGAGAGTTATGTGTGACTGCTGCCACAGGGCGATCCCAAGGAGCCGTGGGTGTTAATCCTGATGTTCGCTTGCACGCGACCACACGGTCATGATCGGTTGTTGCAGTAAGATCTTGCAGTATGTGAGAAAAAATGAGATAAAGTTTTAGTCGAGCTATCTTGCCTTTTCATTTTGGAAAGTCGCTTCTGTCCAGGTGGCGGATCTAACATGGAAGAAGCTCGATCAAATCTTGAGGCAAGTTTTGCAAGTGAGGCTGAGATTTGCATTCACTACTGCTTTTGCTGACCGGAAGTTTTCCAGCGCCTAGCCATGGGTTAGATATGGTGGTTTTAGATGAAGCCGCAAGCTAGTGTAACAGGCATGTTACCTCCACGTTCATTGGGTGTTGTATGGTGTGTTCTTGTTGGGGATCCACAGCAACTGCCTGCAACAATAATTAGCTAGGCAGCAGGCATGTTGCAGTAGTAGAAGCCTTTGAGCGCTCCAACAAGCAGGTGGTCCAACCTTGTTGTTATCCGTTCAGTTTTGACTGCATCCTCAAAGTCGGGATTCTCCTTCAAGATATTTTGTATCAAAATCGATTAAGTGACAGGAGTGAGGCAGGCTCTCATGGCGAGGGGTGAAAGGAGAGAGAGGGTGCAGGAAGGAGATCGATGAAGGATAGAGGAATTAAAAAGAAATTCGGATGTAGTTGGTTTAAAGGCAATAAAATGGTGCATGCTTTTGTGTAAGTGGCAGATCACACCACGGGCACAGGAGATCTTTGCAATGTTGGAGAAAATGTCTTAGGAGATTAAGGTAGTAGGATATTCTTGAGATCAGGCATGCACCGAGTTCGTGTCCTCAAAATCGATTAAGTGACAATAGGAGTATTACCACGAGACTGATGAAATTTATTTCTAAGATTCTCTTGCCTCTTACTTGTCTTTCGATGTAACCCATGGAAGAGAACCTCATAGAGGCCGACCTGTTTCATGTCAGATTATTCATGAAGCATGTTTTACCTTGCAATTTTATGAGCTATTTCAACAAGTCACTGATTTGGCAGGCATAAAGGTTTCTGTTGGAATTATCACACCTTACAAGCTACGGTGAAGTGTTTGACTTAGAGAGTTTGTGTTGTCCTCAAAACGATGAAGGAAAAGGTTTAATTACCATTGCGGTAGATGCCTCTCAGAGCCAGGAGCGATGTTGAATCACGAGGAACAGGCATGAGCTACTTTTTTCCCTTTTTCCCAGCTATTTCCTTTTATAATTAAATGCATGATTATTGCTTGTTCTCCTGGTAATTGTGTGCCGTGTTGGTTTGAGATAAGCTCTGCGTGAGATTTTTATCATTTGAAATGTTGTGTGGCTTTTTTGCACGCCTTCCCCGCCAAGAGTGTATTTTCTTGCTTTTGCTAGATGTGCGAGGGGTCTTGTTAGATACGTCTGTGTTATGCCTGTAGGAGCAGTTTTCTTCCTTCTGCGACCTAGTTTTGGACCTTCCTCAGCATGACAATGAGGAGTTGTTTGTTTAAGTGCTGTCCTCTTTAGAAAACAAAAAAATGTGATTTGCTTTTTACCTCCGTTATGTATCCCTATGGTTATAGAGGAGAACAGGTGATAAACGAATAAAACTATTTACCTCTGGAGAAGAAGTGTATTTATTGCCCTTTTGTTGTTATCACGGTCTAATATTAATTCGTAATTGGAAATGATACTAGAGCGACCCTTGCTCATCCTTTTATTTTTAGCAATCTAGTTTGGTATAATCTCATCCCAATTTCATCCCCTGGGGAGGTCGACTACTCTGAGGTTGGAACAATGTAAATTTATATTTCCTTTTTAAAGCTTTAACGAATATGCATTATGCTTGTCGGATGTGGACCGGCTATGACTAGATGGTGGGTTTGCGTATTGTCTTATGCAAACATGTTTTGGCCAAATCTAACTTACTTACCTAGCTTATGATGACCTTAAAAATTTTAGTACCACTGCCGAGGATATCCTCGTCGACCCCTACATTTGTATTACCTCCCTAACTGGTCTTATGAAAGGTCCATCAGCTTCTTTGAGATGGAAAATTTGAGGGTTTGTTATAAGGAAAACCTTACTCAAACCTTTGGAGAAAATACTTAAAGTATTCAAGGGACTCTCGTTTTGTACATGGGATACCCTATGCGCCCGACATAACTGTGTAAGTTACTTAAATCTTTTTATTATTAAAAGAAAATCCTTTCCTTGTCGGACGCCCCCACGGTAGTGAGTGCAGGAACAATGTTCTACCCCTTCCGAGCAACAAACAATGAAGTATATGTCGGATGTGGTGAACATGGAATTAAGTCTGAGGCTTGAGATGCTTTCGGGGGCCCGTGAAAGGTAAATTACATTTACCCCCAAGCAACAATGTTTTATGAGACCCTTCTTCGTCATATCAGTAAGTAAGTTAGTAGTGTATAACATTGAAATATTTTATTATGTTGGGAATGAAGGGGTTTTCGTTGAGGGATGTGCGGAGTTGGCACTTGCGGCTTAAGAGAGCTTTCAAAGTTTCAACTTATCATTCGTGGACGTTGTTAATCTTGAATATATAATTAAACATTGGGTATAGCAATCAAAAACGTCAGCTACATTTTTTTAAGGTGTACGCAAGTGCAATGCATTCCTTTTTACATGATCTTTGAATTGGGTCCTTGAGTGGCCATAACCCCCCTCATAGGCTGTATGAGTTTTAGTGGACTTGTGTGGCATTCTTGCTCTGAGTAGGGATGTTCGGAATAATAAATCTTGTTACCTTTTTTTTGACATTATCAGGGGAATTTACTATTTCTATATCGGGTGGTTGTAGTACGATTCCTTTATTCTGTTTTGTGAATGTGCATGCTGCTATCGCTATCTTACTTAAGGAAAATAAAAAGGTGTATATTGTGGGAAATTTGTTATAATTTAGAATGTAGGGTGTAAGGGTAACCTTGGATAGAAAATGCACAATTTTGGCTTTCATATGTTCTGCAGTGTGCCTTTTGTTAACTAGATATCTATTTTGTTTACCTTCATACAAATTACTTTTGCTTATGCCTTGGAATGGAAATCATGCACTAGTCATTCAATTAATTTTGATGAAATATCTAAGAAAAGGGAATGCATGCTCATGCCAGTTCTTTTGAACTGACAAAAGCTAACATGTTTTTGCAGGTTGTCTTTCCGAGCTCAAGTATGAAAGAAGTGGTTGTTGTAGTTGTATAGATGATATCCACTTTGGTGCTTGTACGTTGTCTTTTATGGTTAAACTATTGGTAACATCTAGTGGAAATATTTTAGAAGAAGGGTCAGTGCCTTAGTAAATGTATTGTAGAGTATTGTTGTTGTAACTGTCAAACTTTGCTCTTGAGTTAAAATGTTGAGTTGTAAATCCTTCTAAGACATAGTAGTAATGAGTTAGTAAGTACTATAAAGTGAACTGGATAGTCCCGATAAAAGTTAAACCAAAATTTATGTATATGAACATATTAATGTAGATGTGATCTACTTGATAACCTTTGAGACCTGGAACAATCAAGAGGAAACTATCTTTTGTAACGAAATATGATAACTTATTATTATTATTATTTTTATCCGAGCCAAGCTAATAAACATTATCCTTTTATGGTGAAATCTTAAATGACCTCATGGTGAAAGCAATGGTTAGATTTTAGAAGATGATAGGATTTAATAAGTAGGAGGGAAATCGATTAATTAAACCTTAAATCTCTCTCTATCGTTTGGAATGTTCTCCTTTGTCAAATTTAATGAAGTAAAGTCTAGATGGAACATTTAACCAATCTTGATAAACTCTTAACCTCAATAAAAGACTGATAGTAAACAATGTGACCCTGAAGCTAAATTCTGTTGTCCTATTCTGTTAACCTTTGCCTTGATTCATGGTGATATTTCTTAAGCAAGGTCAAAATTTAATCCTTAAACAAGAAGGCTATTGTTATGAACCCTAAGCGGTACTTTTCACTCAATCGGAGCTTATGCCTTCACCTGTGCAATAGAGTTGTGGAACATGTGTTAGTGGCTTGAGTAAGATTAATTAACCTTGTAAGAAATGGAAAATGTTCTAAAATCAAATGAATAAGAAAGATTTGGACATCAAATTGATGATCCTAGTTTAGAAAGCTTGGCCTTAAGTTATTTAGTCAAACCGTTGAAAGGAAAGAGGTTCTTCCTTGTGAAAAGAATTGTGTGAATCGTTACATGAAATTTTATAAGAACATAAGTTAATAATTAAGAGACATTTTAGTAAACAAGAAAATTTAACAAGAATTTCCTCATGGGATGCCCTAAATGTAAGTGTGTCAAGTGGTTGGACTTCCATGTTGTCTAGTATGTATTGTCCTTGATAGGTGAACGTTTCCTGTCTTTTGCCTTTATGGTCATCCTTGTATCGGGTTGTTCACGGTGTTAGTTGTATCCTTGGTGACATCTTGTTGCATCATGTTATGTGTCGGGCAAGTTCGGTCAAAAATAAATTATCTGTATTTCTTGTGTTGTTCGTGTATGTGATTTTGGGTCGTTACACAAAGTTTGAAATAATAAACATGGGTGGCGCGAAGAATCCTTGTACACACTTGGAATTTACCGACCAAGGAAAGTGGTTTAGAAGACCACGAAAAACTTTATGTTCAACTATGTCGATCACATACTACCATAGAGTGGCGGAATCACTATTAAAGGTAAAAGGAATTCCCTGTGAATTTGAATTTTCCTCCACTTCCATCTACTTCGGGGTAAGCTTTTATCAATATAAGCTGTTAGTAGGAGTGGGAGATAGAGGAGATAGATACAGAATTATTCAATGTATTCTATTCAATGCGTGTATTTCATCAAACAAGAGTGCAAAGCCTTATAAAGGTTGTGGGAGGAGAGAAGGAGAGAGGACAGTTATAACTGTCCATTAATTGTCATGTATTTCATCAAACAAGAGTGCAGAGCCTTATAAAGGTTGTGGGAGGAGAGAAGGAGAGAGGACAGTTATAACTGTCCATTAATTGTCCATTAACAACAATGGATTAAACTAATGCTAACATTCCCCCCTTAATACATTGTTTGTACAAACATACATTTCTAGATAGAGAGTCCCCCCCTTAATGAGAACACTGCAAAGAGGGTCTTCACATGAGCATGTGCCTACATGGTCTCACATGGTTTTTCTAAGGTTGACCAGAAACCTAGAGGGATAGGAACACTTTCCGACTGTTCACCTCGGTGGTTTTACAGGATTACCACGAACCAAGAGGATTTTACCTCGGTGGTTTTATAGGATTACCATGAACCCAAGAGGATTTTACCTCAGTGGTTTTACAGGATTACCACGAACCCATTATGAGTACCATGCATTGCTTTCAGTTATTTTTTGTTCCCCATGACGATTTTCAATTTAGGTCCCAAACAGGAAACTATGCAACATCTGCACTTTATTGAAAAACAACAGAACAACCAACACAAAACTGAAATAAACAAACCAAAATTGAGGAATTTGGTCCTCAATACCTTATTCACCACAATATCTATTGGCGGCCTCGTCACTTGTGGCTTGCAAGAGGTCGTTGGATTTCCTCCAGCCTCCGTTGTCCTCCGTCCTCCTGTATTGCTACTTACAATACTAGAGATGATGTGAAGCCAATCTCATCAACAACTTCCTCACTCTTGTCAGAATCTTGTGGATCTTCTATATGAGCAATATTAGCTCCATTGTGTTTTATATTTCCTTGTAGAACATCTCTTGCTCGGATATGACAGTTCCACATTGTATGACCTTTCTTCTGACAATAGTGGCATTCAATCTCTTGTTTAGGCCCTTGTTTATTTTTATCTGATCTCCTGTGAAATTTTCTATTTGTGGAATAAAGTGCACTTACTTGTTGAGTATCACCTTCTGCAACATCATCAGTTATGCATTTTTCCTCTGCGAGAAGAGCCGCAATCATGTCATCTAGAGATTTAGACTGAATTTGACTAAGAGTAAAAACAACATTGTTGTATTTGGAAGATAGATTGTTTAATAGGATAGCTTTGGCATCCTCATCTTCTATCACAACTTTGACTTTTGCTAGTTGTTGGAGTAGAGACCAAAGATTATTAATGTGGCTAGACATAGAAACGCTTTCTTCCATTTGAACCTATATAATGAAGGTTTAGAGAAAACTTTGAATTCATTGCTTTCACTCCAAATAATTGATTTAAATTATCCCACATGTCCTTGGAAGATTTATTGAGATCAACATGATGGAGTTCAGAATCGGAGAGAGCAAGGCCAATAATGGCTTTTGCTTTATCATCTTTGCACTACCATTCTGCTAATTTGGCGGCATCTGTGGGCTTTTTCTCTTTCCCATCTACTATACCCCATAAGTTTTTATGCATAAGTTGCATTTGAATCTTCACCTTCCATGTATGAAAGTTTAACCCCGAGTATTTTTCCAAGTGAATGTCCATAATAACTACTAAAGAAATGAAAAAAATGGTGAAGTAGGAAGTAAATTACCAGTCAGCCAAACACGAGACAGATCTGTCACGGTCTAAGACAAAATATATTCAGCACACAAGCATACACCACTTGCCAATCATCGATTACTCCAGCCAAGAAAGAACAACATAAAAATGCTTGTCACGTACAGCCAAAGATAAATGTATTCTCCACATCAAATCTCCTACCCATATTTCTATGCTACTGTAAAATACTAAATGAACTCCTCAAATTGCTTTCCTCTTACACACAAGTTTTGGATAGAAGAACGCTCTCATACCGATGTTTTTAGGAGCAGGGAGATAGAGGAGATAGATACAAAATTATTCAATGTATTCTATTCAATGTGTGTATTTCATCAAACAAGAGTGCGGAGATCATTATAAAGGTGTGCGGGAGGAGAGAAGAGAGAGGACGGTTATAACTATCCATTAACTATCCATTAACAACAATGGATTAAACTAATGCTAATAATAACATAGGTCAACAAATTTTTTGATTTCCCTGCGTCTTATCCATCTAAATGTTGGATCCCAAAGCAAGACAAAAAGTCTCAAGGAAATAAAAACTAGTGGCCACATTCTCCTCGTACTCAACAAGGGTAAGAAAGGATTCATTGGAAAAATTAGCATTAAAACGTTGTGGCACATTAGAGTAGGAAAATTCATCGAATGTAGCATTGATCAACATGATCAACAATAAGATAGCCTAACACATGGGGCTAAAAAAAATGGGGAGGAGGCTAGAGGGTAACTTTATCGATAGAGAGGAAGAGGAAAATCATAGTAGAATTATTTCCATTGATGGTTAGGTAGGCAAACGCATTAGAGAATAGAGTTGAGTTATTTGAAGTGAAAATTTCTCTAAATCCTAAGGCTATGAGCATAACTAAGATAAATGGTCATTTGAGTTTTAATCATAAGCCTTTTCAAATTAAATTTTGAGAAACAACAACCGATTGCATAGACAAGAGGGCATATTCCATTCCTTCCCACACAACTATAATATTATCAATAATGTATTGGCCTTTGACAAAACCCATCTGTTCAGGGAGAAAAAATTTGGGTAAAAGATTTTGTCAGTAATGCAAAGAGCCAAAGCCTTAGCAAGAATTTTGTATGAGACATTTAACAAGGTGATATGCTTCCAAATAGTGCTTAGCCCTGGGTCACTAGTCTTAGGAATGAATTTTATGTTGCCTTGATTGATGAAACTCCCAAGGGAATCAGATTAGAGAGCTTCATTTTATAGACTAGAAGCAATTTTGGGACCAATAAACAACCATGCCACTTTGTAAAATTCGTAAGGAAATCCATCCTCTGAACATTTATAATCTGATGGGCACAATAGAGAGACATAAAGCTCTTCCAAAGAAAGATGAACATTACAACAGTCACGCTCCCTAGGAGATAGCTTGACCGGAACCATTTACATTTCTGCAAGGAGACATCTCACTCATTCGTAGCCTCTTGAGCTTAGAAGACTAAGTGATAATGCTAAAAAGGCGTTACGATCTTAGGTAACTCGTGTAATGCCCACATTTTACACACACAAATAAAATAAGAAACAAATAGCCAGGATAATTTTTTTTTGACTTACATTGCTCAATACACAACACCACAAGGGCTCCAAGTAGAGAAATTTAACTATGCATTTGACACTAACATAAGTCATCGATTCACATAAACACATGAAAACACCGTATACATGTCGATGCCACTCTTTCCCCTACCGAACGAATATTAGTAATGACCCAACCATAAGAAAGGGAATCAAGGATTTTAAACCCACAACATATCATTACCATGATTACATCTTAGTTACGATCAACATTCCAAGAACGTTATTGTGCAAGGATTATTTTCTTCTTTTTCCACCTACAAATTCTTAAATTCATTTCACATTCAACTTATAGTTCAACCATTTAAGTTGGCTCTTTATCTCTTACGACAATCTCCATAACTTACATAATTATTTGGCATATTTCAAATTGCATACAAAGTTCTTAATTCACTCATTCTGAAGTTAAGATTATGTTTCTCAAATGTTTATTCAATATTTAAATTTTACCCATACTAAAAAAGGGAATCTAACGTGATGTCAAGACAGAAATCTTAGGATTGAGGCCAATTTAGATTCAAGATAACTTTTCCAAAACATTTTTTGATCATGGTATCCTTATTTCCCATCTTAGTTAAAATAGTTCAAAAACTTGTTGAATCCATTCAACATTTCCACATCAAGAAATTTTAATATATATATATATCAAGTTTGATCACACCAAGGAAATTCAATTCTTTTTAACACAAGTAAATGTCTAATTGAGTTACAAGGAAAGAGTGACATTATTCCTAAGCTTGAATCTTGTTTTACTCTTATATGCTTTACTCTAAGAACTATGGTCTCATAATTGGAATCACTTTAGAACAAAAGAGTTACAAAAGTACTTGTCTAATATCTTGAAGAAGTACATGATTGGGAGAATTATAAACTACACATGAACCACAAGTGATTTGTGTTCAAGGTAAGATCCCGTGTTTCAGCATTTCACGACTCCGCATGTGAAATTTATTTTATTCTTAATGTCATAAAAGGGCATAAAAAGGGATTACGGGACCAAGTTTCTGGTTTCCAAGGTTCTCTAAAGTCAACATCTTTCAAATCAATTTCTTTTGCAAGGAGTTACTTACCATTTTCTACCCACAAGTTAACCTCTTAATCAACCGAGGTTTAGTTTAATTCCAATTTGAGTCAGGGTTCTATCCCTATTATAGATCAGATTAAGGTGTGAAAACATATTTACCCTATAAACCCTTCGTATAAGACCGAGGCACTATATTGTCACTAGCCAAAGTAACACATTTAGCTAGGAGGACCTAAAGAGATCATTAACAAGAGTTTAAGTAATAGTACAACTATTTCACTAGCTCCATTGTGACATCTGGATCCCACAAGAAATTCATTCGATGAAGAAATTTAATTCTAAATCTAACTTCATAAGACAAGGTATTCCACTAGGATACTAAGGAAGTGTTAGTTCTACTTACTCTAGGTAAGGTTTTTCCATGTCGTTCCTAATCAAGTTCATGACGATAACGCTAAACATACCAGCTATGACGACAACTCTAAATTGGGCTCTTATTTACTTAACTAGAAGGTGCCTTGATAGAGTGTAAAGTTTAAGTTCATTCTATGGTTTCAATTTCTTCTATGCTAAGAAGGATCATGCAAGAACGGTGGAATATGTGCAAGTTTTAAACTAATCGATTGTTTTATTTAGATTTCTTTATTACATTGTTTGAGAGAGAGATGGAGAAGGAGAAATAGCAGAGATAGTTTTATCTCATATTATTCTATCTAAAACAAAGCATGCGTACAGTATTTATAGGACCGAAAACTGTACTGGACTCCCTAACTAAATGGAGAAGATCCACAATAGTTGCAGAGAATGATGGAAGAAGAGATAATGTGATAAGAAAGACACCTAAGACACATCTAATAATCAACGTATCCTAACATTCCCCCCCTTATTACATTATTCTTGCAAATGTGACCTCTGAAAGATTCAAATTTCACTTTTCCAAGAGATTTAGTGAGAATGTCAGCAACTTGTGCTTCAGTAGGACAGTACTGGAGCTGAATTTGATGGTTCAAGACGTGCTCTCGAATGAAATGGCAGTCAATTTCAATATGCTTTGTTCGTTCATGAAAGACTGGATTCTGCACAAGCTTCAACACACTCTGATTGTCGCAATAGAGAATAGGTGACTATTTTTCAGGAATTCCTAGGTCATCCATAATGCGACGTATCCATATCACTTCGCACACAGCTCCTCGTATGGGCGTGATATTCTGCCTCTATGGATGAGATAGAAACAACATTTTGCTTCTTGCTTATCCACGAGATAGGTCCAGATCCGAGATGAAATATGTATCCTGTAGTTGACTTCCTATCATCAACAGATCCAACATGGTCCGAGTCGACATATCCCTGTAGGAAGAATTGATCATTCTTTTATATTCCAGACCATAATTAGTTGTTCCTCGGACATATCTCAAAACATGCTTTGCTGCATTCCAGTGACATTTCTTTGGCTCTTGCATGAACCTGGAAAGATAGCTTGACAACATAGCAGAGATCTGGTATGGTGTATTTCAAATAGATGAGCCCTCAACCAATTACCGTAGAGAGTAGCATCTACTTGAGGTGAGTCCTGGAATCTTGAAAGTTGCAAGCCTTTTTCCATGGGAGTGGATATAGGTTTACAATCAGACATTCTATACTTTTCCAGGAGTGTCTTGGCGTACTTTGTCTGGGAGACAAAGATGTGATGCTCCTTTTGCCATATTTCCAAGCCAAGACAGTAATGTAGTAGCCCCAAATCTGTCATGTCGAAGGTTCTTTTGAGATCATTCTTTACAATATCAACCTGATCTTCTGAACTACCAGTGATCACAAGATCATCTACATAAACAACCAGAATGATAATTTCTTTGCCTACCTTCTTTATATACAAATTTGAATCTGAGGGACTACGAGTGAACCCATGCTGCAAAAGGTGATCGTTGATCTTGATATACCATGCCCTGGGAGCTTGTTTCAGTCCGTAAAGAGATTTGATGAGACGACATACCTTTTTAGGCTGATTTTCATCAACAAATCCTTCAGGTTGGGTCATGTATACTTCTTCTTTCAGATCACCATTTAGGAAAGCACTCTTGACGTCCATCTGCTGAAGTCTCCATCCTTTCTGTGCTGCAAGTGCGCAAACTACTCTGATGGTCTTCATCTTCGCAGTGGGTGCAAAGGTTTCTTCATAGTCGATGCCTTCTTTCTGAGCATATCCTTTGGCTACAAGTCGTGCTTTATGTTTTTCGATGGATCCATCTGCCTTATATTTTGTCTTGAAGACCCATTTGCAGCCTATGGGTTTCTTTCCTGTAGGCAGATCGACAAGTTCCCATGTCTGATTTTTCATGAGCGAGTCATATTCTATTTCCATAGCTTCCTTCCACTAAGTTTGACTGAGTGCTTCACGAACATTATCTAGCTCGGAGCTATTCATCAGTGAACTCATGAGTGTAAAGTTTACCTCATTTCTTGTTTGACTCCTTGTTTTGACTCCGGATGATGTATCTGGGAGTTGTTGCAAATTTGAGTCCTTGATAGTTCTTTGTACCCACTTCGGATGAGAACTTGACTGCTTTTGAGAAGAACTGTGTCGTTGCCATGAGGATTGATGTGGAGTCACATTCTGCAGTTCTCCAAGGTCAACAAATAGTTCTCCTGGTAGCATTTCTTTTCTCTGAGTAGTCTCCTCCAGCTCATCATCTGATTCAGAGACTAATCGGTGAGATGTGTTTGGAAGTGGATCTTCTGTTGATACTATTGAGTCAAAGGATGACTCATCACAAACCACATCCCGACTCTCGTATATTTTCTTTGTCTCAGGATCCATGAGACGATACGCCTTCGAGGTAGTACTGTAGCCAAGAAGGATACACGGGAGTGTTTTTGGCTCTACCTTCTTTCTCTTCTGAGCTGGGACATGCATGTATGTTGTGCAACCAAATACTCACAAATGAGAAATTGATGGTTTTTTACCACTCCATACCTCTTCTGGCGTCTTGTTCAGTAGAATCTTTGTTGGTGCCCTGTTGAGAAGATATACAGCCGTTTGTACTGCTTCAGCCCAATAGCGTTCTCCTAGCTTTGCAGTTGATAGCATGCAGCGAGCCATCTCCATCACTGTGCGATTGCGACGCTCAACAATGCCATTTTGCTGGGGCGTGTAGGGAGCAGTCAGGTGCTGCTTAATGCCGTGATGGTTTAGGAAGGCCAAGAACTTCTTTGATGTGAATTCCCCCCCTCGATCTGAGCGGAGTAGAAGAAGTGGTTGTCCAGACTCTTTGACAACACGATGATAGAAGTTCTGAAAGTGTTGAAGAGCCTCACTTTTCTGCTTTAGGAAATATACCCACATCTTGCGAGAGTGGTCATCCACGAACAACTGGAAGTATTTGTATCCTGAAAACGAAGCAGGCAATGGGCCGTTCAGATCGGTATGAACTACCTCCAGACACTTCTTGGCATGGAAGGTGCTCGCTTGAAACGGATCTCTATGTTGTTTTCCTGCAAGACAACTAGGGAAAATAGGCAAGGAACTGGACAATTTGGGTAGTCCACGGACCATTGCTTTTGAACTCATCAGTGCGTGAATGAACCGAGCTAAAAAAGTGTCCATATCTAAAATGCCATAAGGCAGTTGATTCTATTGTTGAAGCAGATAAAGCTACTGCAGAAGATGAAACAGTATCTAAAGCAAATAACTTATCTTTTACAAAAGCTTTAGCAAGAACCGTACCTTGTCGGGAGATTAAGCATGATTTAATGCCATTTTGAACAAGAAATTCAACCTTAAGGTGATGATTCAAGAGCTGAGTAACTGACAAAAGATTGCTAGTCAAGCCAGGAACATATAGTACCTTTGTAAGTGTACATTTTCGTGGCCCCAGAGGAATGGTCACATTCCCTATTCCTTCTGCAATGTACTCTTTGTCATCCGCTATCCGAACTCGATCTCTAGTTGGCTCTTCATGTAGTGAATCAAACAGCTTCTTGTCACCTGACATATGCTTGCTTGCACTAGAGTCTATCAACCAGACTTTCTTCGTGGGCTGAGAAGTTTGAGAGACGAGTACAAGATTCTTACTACAATGGGCTCCTTCTGATGTCTCCTCATCAGAGTCATCATCTTCTTGTTGGGCTGCAAGATGTCCTTTTTGCTTTCTCCAGCGGGGACGTCGTTTGGACTTTTGAAAATCTTCGCCCGGATGTGCTTGTATGGCTTGAAGGCCCTTGTTTCAGGCTGTTGTGCCAGTGATGATCGAGTGTTGTGAGTATGGTTCTGCAAATGTGACACCATCTCTTTGACTTTTGATCTTTCTGTTTGGGTTGTGCTGGATTTGGCTTCTCTGGGGGACCTTTCCGATTCTTCTGGCCATGATTAGGCTTTGAGAACAAGGCTTTGTCCTGAGACTCCCCATGCGATGAAGTGATAGCTTCTTCCTGCTGCAGCAAATTCACAAGCTCTTCGAATGTCTTGTTTGTTTAGACACATTCAAGTGTTGTAAATAAACACTCGAAATTGAGAAGGAGTGCTCTCAAGGTGATTGGGATGAGTAGTTTATCGTCTACCTGTTTCACCGAGTGCCAATAACTCCGATCTCAACTCAGCCACGCGACGCAGGAATTCCTCCACTTTCTCGTCAAACCCCATAGAGAGAGGGTGTGGCTTCGACTAAAGATGAAGAATCTTTGTTTGATTTTTGGCTTCATAAATGGTTGCCAACTTGTCCCAGGCCTCCTTGGGTTTCTCCGCATTCCGAACATGCGGTTGCACATCATCACTGATACTGAGCATTATCAGCATCAAGGCTTTAGCACTAGCCATGTCATATTTTATTAGTTCATCGGGGGCTGTGGGAGCAGGCACAGACCCTGTGACAATTCCCCATAATCCTTCAAACTGAAGGATTGTCTTCATTTTTGTCTTCCAGGCCGCAAAATTAGGCCCTTTGAGCAACTGAGCATCAGACAGAAGTAACTTCGGAGCAGACATTGTAATAAAAAAATATTTATTTATTTGAAAAGTTATTACAATTTGGACTCACTGTCGAGAATGACTGGCTTGTAGATGCTCGCGATATTCGCGTGCTGTGAGACGGCGACGCTTTGCAGGGTGTTCTTCTTCGTCGTCACAATCTGCGTCGTATCCGGCTTCTAATTCTTCCCGTACTCGCTTTGCTTGGCAGCTGACGTCGAAAAGAAAGTACTCAAGGAGTCCTTCTCGAACTAGTTTGTCGAATGCAAGATTGCCGCAATTTCGAAGCTCGTTCAGCAAAGCAAAGTAGAACCCGGAGCTCTCAGGAGCTTCTCCACGGTGTTCTCTGGCTGGCGAGTTGATGTTGTGGCTTTCAGCTGTGGCGACCATGTTGTTGACGCTTTCAATCGAGTTGTCTACACTCGACATTCGATGTAGTGTAGAAGAGACTGTTGTAAACTCAAAACTACCTCGACAAGTGTTTGAAGGTCTCGCGCACGTGCTGCCTTCCTTCAGCAGGTGGCTGAGTAACTCTCCACGTCCAGCTGCAGCGGTCTCCAACACGCTCAGGCAGTCTCCACGAAAGAGTTGTCTTCAACACGCTCAGGTTTCGAACATGGCTCGGCTGGCCGTGAGTTCGATGTAATTGATTTAATGCTTCCACGTGCTGAGGTCACATCTTTAATGACAAGCTCCTCATAATTCCACCAACCTTCCAAAGCCTTTACTAAACATCACGTTTTAATCCTCCATGTGCATCAGACTTTGGGGCTAATCATCTTGAATGTTCTAGAATGACTGGATATCGTAAACTAGATCAGTGAAACTTCAGCAGTTCTCCACGTGAACAGCAAGATTCTCCACGCAACAGCAGGATTCTCCATGCAAGCAAAGCAAGATTCTCCACAGTGAACTCAAAAGAGCTTCTCCACGTGAGCTTCCACGCTGTAAAAGCTTCAGGCGCTACACAGGTTGAAGTGGAAATTTGTGCTCCACCCGCTGGATCTGGGCCTCCGACACTCCCTTCTCTTCTACAGTGACCTCATTCAGGCCACCTACGACGCCTTCAACAATGACCCTCACTCCAAATACTGCGGAAGCAGCCGATACGGAAAAAAAAAAACTTCTTTCACAAAGTCGGTCTGGCACCATCCAGTGATCGACAATGGGACTACCAAGTCACTCGCTTTCTCTACACCATTGCCTCCGTCGATCCACACTCAGCTCGGCCGAGCACTCTGTCCAACGCCTCCCAGATCTCTGCCACGCTCTGATACCAAACTGAGAGAGAGCTGGAGAAGGAGAAATAGAAGAGATAGTTTTATCTCATATTATTCTATCTAAAACAAAGCATGCGTACAGTATTTATAGGACCAAAATCTGTACTGGACTCCCTAACTAAATGGAGAAGATCCACAATAGTTGCAGAGAATGATGGAAGAAGAGATAATGTGATAAGAAAGACACCTATGACACATCTAATAATCAACGTATCCTAACATTTTTAAGGTAATGGAACATGACACCAATTATTTAATCAACAATTTCAAAATGGAATTGCACTACAAGGTATTAATTTTCAATTTTGTTCAACACATTTATCAATCTTTTACAATACAATTTTGGAATCAAAAGACACCCATGTTCAGATGGACGTTCCCCTTAAACACTAGCATCTTAAAAATATTACAAAACTCCATTAATAACCCTTTCAATACTTCACAAATGACAACTATCCCCTAAAATATTTCTTAACATATATATCCAATCCCCTTTACCATACATAATTTATGAATCAAAATTGAACCTATGATTAAATGCACATTTCCCAAGGTATCCCTAAAACTAGCATCTCATACATATTAGAAAATTTCAAATATAACTTTTTTTGTAACATGGAACTACGTTATACATATATACATTTTACAATGACCTATATAAATTATAATGATAAATAACGAATTACACAATGCCTTTTCGCCATCTTTGTTGCATCCTGCAAAACCATGTGAATATGAAATCTTTGATAAATAAAAATGGCATGGAATCCATCCTAACCTAACATAATTAATGTCTTTAGTTTCCCATTTACATAATAACATGAATAATTTTTATTTGAAAGGAGAGGGTTAGAGACACATTTATTTCTAATTTTCATTTGGATCACTTCATTTCTTAACCAAGGAGAGAGAGAGAAATAGGGAACAGAGAGAAACACTATTTTGCCCAAAATTTTAATTTCACACAACAAGTCACATAGTAGAGTTTCAAACAATTATTTGCAATTGTCAACAAGTTTTCACATTGGTTTGGTAACCCGATGGGGGTCCTACAAATTTCATTTTACATTTTCTTGTTGGTTGTCAAAAATACCCAATTTAGGCTCGGAGGCTAAGAAACCACTTTCAATCATTGTCTTCCGATGAGAAAACACACAACATGTAGGTTTCTACGTGTCCTCCTATACACCAATAATTCATTGGCTGACAGAATTCAGAACTAACGAACGGTTTACTATTGGCGGCCAATTGTTGGCATAATAATACCTATCATATCTTCTATATAATTAGATTATTTTGATTAGTTGATATCACATTCTTCGGATAAGTTGTGACCCCCTCCATCTATTATAGTGAATATTGTTATGCCTTCTTAGCTATATAATATGTCTCGTACTTCTGTTTTTTTAATAGAATAATAAGAGATAACTAATCTCTATTCTCTCTCCTCTATTTTTGCCTCACAATCTGGTATCAGAGCAACAAATTCTCTTGCCTGTGCGTGGAAGGAGCTGTGTGCAGTCTGGCTTTATCTTCAGCAAACGTTTTTAACTTGCAGATTTGAAGGAAGAGTCTTTGTCCTGTGTGGAAATCAGATAATAGGCTACGTGAAGGAAGACTTGCATGGTCATTCTCAAAAGCTGCGTTGAATTCCCAATATACCTACGTAATAGCGCAACCAAACTGCAAGCGGCCTGCATGTAATTGCGTGGAGAAAAGAGCGTGGACCTTGGCACACCTGCGTGGAGGCTGTTCTTTCCTACAATTAGCTCACGTGGTGGTAAGTGAAAGTCTTAAAATCTGCGTGAAAAGACAAAAGGACTGATACGTGGAGAAGATTTTGATTCCTAGGACATGGATAATGGAGCAACCTACATGAAGCTACATGGATATTACACTACCAAACAAAAAAATCTAATTCATTTGCATGGAGTTTTCAGCCTGCGTAAGGAAGAAAAACGCGACTCCAGCATGATAGAATTTCCTTGCTCGTGGCCACGTGGGATGAGAATCTTTGTTGTTGTGTGAAGAGTTGTTATGCTTGCGTGAAGCATTAGAAAAGCAAGAGGAGAAGAGAGAGAGGTTGCTGGACGTGGACCAGCTGGTTGACCAAGTTTGTTGTGTGGTAGAGGAACAAATTGCGTGGAATTTCTTTTCTCCATTCACTTAACCTGCGTGGAAAGTTTGAGAGGTAAAGATCTTCTGCTACGTTAATTGTTTGCTCCTCTCACTCTGCAAACGGTAAATATTTCATGCAATATATGTACAAACTTCTTCGTGGGAACAAAGATCCCATACGTAGAATACAAATTGGAAGAGTTTCGTCATCAAAATTGCTGAGCATTTATTTGACAAAGCCCATAACTTAGCACCAGTGTTGCCAGTATCACCTGCGTGAAGAGTTAGAGTGGCATGAGGAGAGGAAAATTTGGCTTCGTGTAGCCTAAAAGTCACAAATAATTAAAAAAAGGCTATATATATTACCTGGCGAAGAAGCCTCTAAAATGGGATCGAAGCATCTCTCTCAGAGCCAACACCAAATGACGAGCGTGAATGACACGATTGAGACTGCTGAAAGCCGCAACATCAACTTGCAAGCCGAAGAACACCATCCAGAAGCTCCTGAGAGCTCCGGGTTCTACTTTACATTTCTCAACGAACTTTGAAACACCGGTAATCTAGTCTTGACAATCTAGTTCGAAGAGCAATTCTTGAATATATCCTTTCGACGCGTCGATTGCCAAGAAAAGTGAGTGCGGGAAGAATTAGAAGCTGGGTACGACACCGACTATGAAGACGAAGAAGAACGCCCCACAAAGCATCGTCATTTCTTAGTATGCGAGTATCGAGAGCATCTATGAGCCAATACTTCTCATCAGTGAGTAAAAGTTGTAATAACTCTTGAAATAAATAAATAATTTTTTTTTACGATGTCTACTCCAAAGTTGCTTCTTTCGATGCTCAATTACTTAAAGGGCCCAATTTTGCGGCCTAGAAAACAAAGATGAGGACAATCCTTCAGTTTGAAGGATTATGGGGCATCGTGACCGGATCTGTGACTACTCCCACAACCCCTAATGAATTAATAAAGTATGAGATGGCTAGTGCCAAAGCCTTGATGTTGATAATGCTCAATATCAGTGACGATGTGCAAACACATGTTCGGAATGTGGAGAAACCAAAGGAGGCCTGGGACAAGCTGGCAACAATTTATGAAGCCAAAAATCAAACTAAGATCCTCCATCTTTAGTCAAAGCTGCACACCCTCTCTATGGGGTCAGATGAGAAAGTTGAGGAGTTCTTACATCGCGTGGCTGACTACTACTTCGAAGTTATTAGCACTCGGTGGTAACGATGGACAACAAACTTTCATACCGATCACTTTGAGAGCACTCCCTTCTCAATTCCAAGTGTTTTTTGCAACTGAAAGTATCTAAACAAACAGTGGCATTCAAAGAACTTGTGAATTTTCTACAGCAGGAAGAGGCCATCAATTCATCCCAAGAGGAGACTTAGGATAAATCCCTATTCTCAAAGCCATATCATGGCCAAAAGAATCAAAAGGGTCCCCAGAGAATCCAAATCAAGCGCAACCAAAACAACAGAGAAAGATCAAAATTCAAAGAGGTGGTGTCACATTTGTAGAACCAAAACTCACGACACTAATCACTACTAGTACAATAGCTTGAAACAAGGGTCTTCAAGTCAAACAAGCACATCAGGGAGTGAAGATTTTCAAAAGTCCAAACGATTCCTCGTTGGAGAAAGCACAAGGGACATCTCACAGCCCAACAAGATAATGAATTTGATGAGGAGACATCGAAGGAGCCCATTGTGGTAAGAACCTTGTACTTGTCTCTTAGACTTCACAACCCACGAAGAAAGTCTGGCTGATAGAATCGGTGCAAGTAAGCACATGTCAGGTGACAAGGAGCTATTTGATTCACTAGATGAAAAACCCACTGGTGATCGGGTTCGGATAGCTGATGACAAAGAGTACATTGCAGAAGGAATAGGAAGAGTCACCATTCCTCTGGGACCACGAAAATGTACGCTTACAAAGGTACTATATGTTCCTGGATTGACTAGCAACCTCTGTCAGTGACTCATCTATTGAAACATCACCTGAAGGGTAGAATTTCTTGTCCAAAATGGCATCAAATAATGTTTGATCTCGCGACAAGGTAAGATTATTGCTAGGGAATTTATAAAAGATAAGTTATTTGCTTTAGATATTGTTTCATCTTCTACAATAGCTTTATCTGCATCAATAGTACAATCTACTACACTCTGACATTTTAGATATGGACACTTGTTGGCTAGTTCATTGCATCAAATGAGTTCAAAAGAAATGGTCCATGGACTACCCAAATTGTTTAGTTCCTTGCCTATTTTCCCTGGTTGTCTTACAGGAAAACAACATAAGGATCCGTTTCAAGTGAGCACCTTCCATGCCAAGAAGCGTCTGGAGGTAGTTCATACCGATCTGAATGGCCCTACCGCTTCATTTTCAGGATACAAGTACTTCCAACTGTTTGTGGATGATCAATCTCGCAAGATGTGGGTGTTTTTCTTGAAGAAGAAAAGTGAGGCTCTTCAACATTTCCATAATTTCTATCATCGTGTTGTGAAAGAGACCGGACAACCACTTCTTCTACTTTACTCAGATCGAGGGGGGGAATTCACATCAAATAAGTTCTTGGCATTCCTGAACCAACAAGGTGTTAAGCAGAACCTGACTTCTCCCTACACACCTCAAAAAATGGCATTGTTGAGTGATGTAATCACACAAGTGATGGAGATGGCTCGTTGCATGCTAACAACAACAAAGCTAGAGGAATGCTATTGGGCTGAAGTAGTACAGACAACTATATATCTTCTCAACAGGGCACCGACAAAGATTCTATAAAATAAAACTAGAAGAGGTATGGAGTGCTAAAAGTCATTCAATTTATCATTTACGAGTATTTGGTTACACAACATATATGCATGTCCCACTCAAAGAGACAGAAGGTTGAGCCAAAGACGCTCTCGTGCATCCTACTTGGCTACAACACTACCTCAAAGGCACACCATCTCATGGATCCCGAGACAAAGAAATATATGAGAGTCGGGATGTGGTTCGTGATGAGTCATCTTTGACTCAAAAGTAGTGACAAAAGAAGAACCATTACCAACCACCTCTCACCACCTAGTCTCTAAATCAGATGATCGGTAAGAGGAGATTACTCGTGAGAAAAGAAATGCTGCCAAGAGAGCTATTTGTTGACCTTGGAGAACTGGACAATGTGACTCCACATCAATCCACATGGTAACAACATAATTCTTCTCAAAAGTAGCCAAGTTCTCATCCGAAGTGGGTATAAAGCACCATCAAGGACTCACATTTGCAACAACTCCTAGATACATCATCCGATTCAAAACAAGGAGTCAAACAAGAAATGAGGTAAAATTTGCACTCATGAGTTCACTAATTAATAGCTTGATCCTGATAATGTTCATGAAGCACTCAGTCAATCTCAGTGGAAGGAAGCCATGGATACAGAATATGACTCACTCATGAAAAATCAGACATGGGAACTTGTCGATCTACCTACAAGAAAGAAACCCATAGGCTGAAAATGGGTTTTCAAAACTAAATATAAGGCAGATGGATCCATCGACAAACATAAAGCACAACTTGTAGAAAAAGGATATGCTCATAAAGAGGGCATCGACTATGAAGAAACCTTTGCACCCACTACGAAGATCAAGACCATCATAGTTGTTTGTGCACTGGTAAAGCACAAGAAAGGATGGAGACTTCAGCAGATGGACGTCAAGAGTGCTTTCCTAAATGGTGATCTGAAAGAAGAAGTGTACATGACCCAACCTAAAGGATTTGTTGATGAAGAGCATCCTAAGAAGGTATGTCGTCTCATCAAATCACTATATGGACTGAAACAAGCTCCAAGGGCATGGTATATCAAGATCGATGATCACCTTTTACAGCATGGGTTCACTCATAGCCCCTCATATTCAAATTTATATATAAAGAAGGTAGGAAAAGAAATTGTCATTCTTGTTGTGTATGTAGATGATCTTGTGATCATTGGCGTTCAAAAGATCAAGTTGATATTGTGAAGAATGATCTCAAAAGAACCTTCAACATGACATATTTGGGGCTACTACATTACTTGTCTTGGCTTGGAAATATGGAAAAAGGAGCATCACATTTTGTCTCCCAGATAAATTACGCCAAGACACTCCTAGAAAAGTACAGAATGTCGATTGTAAACCTATATCCACTCCCATGGAGAAAGGCTTGCAACTTTCAAGATTCCAGGACTCACCTCAAGTAGATGCTACTCTCTATAGGAAATTTGTTGGAGGACTCATCTACTTGACATATACTAGACTAGACTTATGTTATGTTGTTAGCTATCTTTCTAGGTTCATGTAGGAGCCGAAGAAATGTCACTTGGACTACAACAAAGCATGTTTTGAGATATGTCCGAGGAACAACTGATTATGGTTTGGAATATAAGAAGAATGATCAATTCTTCTTACAGGGATACGTCAACTCGGACCACGTCGGATTTGTTGATGATAGGAAGTCAACTACAGGATACATATTTCATCTCGGATCTAGACCTATCTTGTGGATAAGCAAGAAGCAGAATGTTGTTTCTATCTCATCCATAGAGGTAGAATATTGTGCCGCACAAGGAGTTGTGTGTGAAGTGATATGGTTACGTCACATTTTGGATGACCTAGGAATTCCTGAAAAATAGTCACCTATTCTCTATTGTGATAATCAGAGTGTGTTGAAGCTCATGCAGAATCTAGTTTTTCATGAACAAACAAAGCATATTGAGATTGATTGTCATTTCATTGAGCACGTCTTGAACCATCACATTCAACTCTAAGTATTGTCCTACAGAAGCACAAGTAGCTGATATTCTCACCAAATCCTTAGGAAAAGTGAAATTTGAACTTTTTCAGGGTTACATTTGCAAGAATAATGTAATAAGGGGGAATGTTGGCATAATACTACGTATCATATCTTCTATATAATTAGATTATTTAGATTAGTTGATATCACATTCTTCTCGGATAAGTTGTAACCCCCTCCATCTATTATGGGGAATATTGTTATGCCTCTTGGCTATATAATATGTCTCGTGCTTCTATTTTTTTAATAGAATAATAAGAGATAACTAATCTCTATTCTCTCTCCTTTATTTTTTCTCACACCAGCTTTTTTTGATGCCATCGATCGTAATTGGTCCAGTTTGACCTAGTCAAAACTGTGACTGAAGGCCTACAAAATGACCTTGCCAAACTATCAAGAAGTCTATTTTTCTCCAAATTGATGGTTCTAGGAAATTTTCTATTGAAAAACTAGAGGTTTGTGAAGGCGGATAATAATTTTGTTGTCAGGATTAAAATGGCAATCCGATATGAAACCCAACTTTTCAATTTTAACAACTTCCTACAAACTGCCAAAAGCTGTTAGAAGGGCGTCAAAAAGATCATAGATGATCATTCGAGGTCGATTCAAGGATTGAAGTGACTCCTCAAATAACAAGGTACATGAAGGAAACTTAACAACTCCTTTTCGGAGTTACGAAGGTTAATTTACACGACTCCAAAAATCATGACTTATCTTTTTTAAGAAGGGAGCGGTCAACATAATTATAAGGAACTCAACTTCAACTTGTCAATAAAATGGGTACAGTAGTAATCTGGTTTCATTAGGACATTTTCTAGATCATCATGAAGTGAGGGTTTAAGTTCATTATCTACAAAGGAATATTGGATCCTTGTAAGTTATGTTATAATTTTATTGTTTTAAACCAAGTTTATTTAATACAATCAAATATACAAAAATCCTTTGGTTTAAAAATTTAATTCGTTTATGGAAGAGAAACTAAAGAAAAAAAATATGAGAGACAAGGAGAGATGAACCATGCTTGGAGAAAAAAAGGTTAGCATTCGCCACTTCATAGTTTGGTGAAACACTTGCTAGATGCACTTTGACTCGGATTCCCATTTCTTTTCAAAACTCCACTTTGGGCGCGTTTTTCCACCAACACAAACCATGAGATCACATCTCTTCGAGGAATCTAGTTGAATGGTAGAGAAGTTCCTTACCAAACACCCTTTCCTTGAAGCTCTCATTTTCACACAAGAAGAGAGTGTGTTGGCCAAGGATGTTGAGTCTCACTTTACACCTTCTAATGGCATTTGATTCAAAGTTTTGAAGACCTTTTGAATAGACCCATCTTGCACACCATGACCCACATTAAGATATCTTAATAAGCTAGGACTGAAAGGAGTGGGAAGAGTTAATTTATAGTCTTAAAGGTGATCTTGGAGATAAAGTTGGTTGAAGTATGGCAATCAACACATACACGGAGGTTCTTGAAAACTCCATTGGTTGTCCCAGGGCATGACTTAACAATCCAAAATCAATTTCAACTTCTCACTATGGTGGCAGAGGATTAATTCCTTTTATCCCTCATCAATTTCCTTACCATTCGAACCTCACCTGACCTATGCACTTATGCATAGATGTTTGAAGAACATAAGTTGCAACATTTGACAATCCAACTCAAAAGAAGAGTTGTTGTAAATTATTGTAACTTTATATTCTTATGTGCTCTATACCAAACAAACACAACCACCATAGGTTTGATTGGTGTGTTGATGATAATTTTAGAGTTTCCTTAAGATAGTCAAAGACAACAAGGAATGTCAACCAAGAAGACATAATATTCAGTTCTAGGTGGAATACTATAAGAAGCACATTGCCATCAAAGTATATATAACCCTTTTCCACTAAGCTTATAGCCATGCCATTCCATGAGACTGTATTTATTTCAGGCATTAAGTCGAATAATTCACCCACCCTGAATAAGTTCCATATTCAGCATACATGTCCACAAAAGCATATGCAACTAGAACATTTTCCAAAACTCCTCTTATATTTTATGCTTTGATGGATGTCCATACCATCCAACACTCGTATTTTTTGGCAAGTTTGGGAGTGTGTGTAATGTAAATTGATCAGGTTGGAAACCTATTTGTGCATGGATGAAAGTGTAACCGGCTCGTACAGTAACTTGTGACTTCTAAACCCTTCCTAAAACGTATTCCTATGAGAAGCTTCTTCGTTCCTTCATTTTTCAAACACTACAACAACACCAAAGCCAATGTCATCACCATAATCACCCACACATCATGATTTGAAGGGTCTTGTCTTGAAGAGGTGATTAAGGTTGAGAATTTCAGCACTATGGAAATGCTCACACCACCTTTGTCATCAATGTGTTGAGTATGAAAATGTGAAAAAGCTAGGGTAATATGAGATAACGTATTCTAAAGCAAAAATAAGAAATCTTAATTTCCTACAAACAAATAATATCAAGATAGCTGAAATTTTGGCAAGCTAATCAAATAAAATATTTGTGAGAAGGATCTTTAAGACCCCTAACATTCCACAAGATGAAATTCATGAAAATCATACATATCAAACTCCCCCTACCCATCTGGAACACCATCCTCCGAGCCAAAAATGGAAAAATTATTAGCAAGCGAGGATCTAGTCTGAATTGGAAATATCAACATGAATGGAGCAACATTTTACCCCATTATCTCCTTGCACATCGTGGGAAACCTCTCGGTGTTTTTAATATTTATATTGAAAATAAGTGGGTTTATTTTTTATGAAAAAATTTAAGTTGAAATAAAGACATTTTTTATGTGAACTAAACATTGTCTTAAAATTGATATTTTTCTTACAAATATTATATCATTATCAATTAGGTATATATCATCCCTTGTAAAAAAATAATTTTCTATATTGATGTCTTCTTCACAAGGATAAAATTATTCATTAGAAAGTATACCAACAACATACAAGTTTATATATAATCCAAAGATTACATGGAAAATTTCAATTTTGTGCTAATAAATTGTTTCATATTTTCAAAGTTCAAATATTTATAAACATACACATATACATAGATGTGTCCCACATTTTTCCATTTCTTGTTCCACCAAAGAAATATGTTCCATAAATAAAACTTGATGAAACACGTATAAAATGACTAAACACTTATTTTCAATAGATTAAATATACAAAGACACAATGTATCCATAATTTACCTTAAAAATTGAAGTTTATTTCAATAGATTTATTTAATAGTCAATTTTAAAAATATTTTTGGCCACCAAGTTGGACACACTTGTACACTCTTATGTGATATATAAAAATAATAATATGAATCCATATACACATTGATATAACCAAATAGCTGAATCAACACACCAAAGATGCACACAAAATGAATAGTATTAAAGTAAGTCCACCTACACATTGTTATGTTATTACAAAAAGGCCACAAAGGCAATAAACATGGCTGAATTAAGCTATGAGCACCATAGGCAATGCTAAAGTTAAAACCTTCTATAAATAAATAAAATCTATATAGAAAAATTAATTAATCATGACCAAATATCGTATTGGTTTCAATTCCTTTGCCATCCTAGAAAAAATTAATAATATTTTTGTAGCTACTACCAACTTAAAATCCCTAGTTAATTCTCTAACATATAGTCTATCATAATCATCCTTTTTCATATATTTCACAACTATTTTTTCCCGTGTTCTTGACATATTCACCTTTCTTGATCTCTCCTTCAAAAAAACTTCCAATAATTCAAAAAAATGTACAAAGTATGAAAAATAAGTGAGTATGAATTAAATTTAATAATCCTGCAACAAAGGCACTTGCATAAATATTTGAGACCTACTTTTATGTCATATTCTTAATAAAATTATGTAATTTTAATTTTATTTTGAATGAAGTGAATTGCATTTGTATGTAAGGTTGGACACTAATTGCTACTAGCATATATGGAACTAATAAATTGATCTACTCTTTATAAAAAAAACCATACTAAAATAAAAATATATTTGTGCCCCCTAAATGTTAGCTCCCTACGTAGATACCTAGTTTTCCTAGGCCTTAATCCCCCTTTGTTAACAAACATAAATGAATTAGAAACAAAATCATCAAAGGAACTCTAGGAGATGCCACATACAAATAAACTAGCAACACCATCCATAGTTTCTTGTTGGAAGGCCGATAAGAACAAAATTATTGATGTAAAATTCAAAGTTCACCTTTAAAAAGTTTATAGATAATTTTTATAAATACAAAATACATATACTATTTTATATATTTTAATGAATGTTTTATTTACAATTTTGTAGCTAATATGAAATTTTAAAATATATATATATTATATATATATATATAAATCACTTATCTTAAACACCCTAGAATTATCATTATTGAATATTTGTTTTTTTTTTTGTATTTTTATTATTGGTAAAAGGTTTTGAAGGGACCATACCTTGTGATACATAAAAGGGCTCAAAAGACAGATTAAACCATACTACCAAGGTGGTTTTTTGATAAGTGGGGGCCACTCCCCAACAAACAAGGCTTAGAAGCTAAAAAACGTGAAGAACAAGGCAGAGGTCAAACTACCAGCAAGAAACCAAAAACAACAAACAACAACCTTCCAATAGCTACAAGACAGAAGAAAAATAGCAACAAGACTAATGTCCGATGACCGAATGACAGGAGAGGAATAGTCGGGAAGCAAAGAAGGAGATAAAGTCTCTACTTTGTGGGAGTGGTATGCTTGTGACCAGATTTCTTCTTTTTACGGATCGTTATCCACTCATCCGTAGCTTTCTCAAAAGGAATAACAACTTCCAAATCAGCAATCGGCTGATGTGTGCTATTTGTACCAGGAGAATGAGGAGAAATATTCTCCTTTGTCATTGAATGCTTATTTATTTCCGTGTTACCGATATTTGGAGTTATACCCAAGGAAATCCTCTTGTTAACATGATTTATGATATCTCTCAAAGGGGTTTCTGGGAGCGATTCCAAGTCATCCACCTCATTATCTGAATCAAGGGTATCTTTAGATTCAAATACCAAGTGTTCAGGGAGGGAATTTCTCCACCAATTATCCTTCTCATTTTTTGTTTTTCTATCTCATGAGTTAGTAGTAGAGTGCCCAAAAGAGAAACATCTCCCGCATTTAAAAGGCATACCCTCATAGTCCAGAGGTTGGGTCCAAGTTTGATTTTGCACTTTAAGTTCAATGTGGACTAGGAGATTCTTTGAAGTATCAAGCTTGACTAAGATTCTAGCGTAGGTTATATGAGTGAAGTCGAGGTTTAAGCCAATGTTGGGTGTCTAAAGTATGCTTATGGATATGATAACTACTATCCCAAAATTGTAAGGGTAAGTGTGGTAATCTGATCCAGATTGGTTTTCACAAAAAGATTTAGTGAGAGGGTTAAAAGATGGGAACCATGATTTTAAAATAAGGTATTTTTGCTGACAAACCCAAAAATTTGTAATGATGTCCTTATCAGATATAGCGGTAAAAACTATAATAAAAATCCCCTTAGCACAAGGGTAGAGATCTAACCTATCTGCTAGAAGCGAGATCCAGTGTTTGGAGATCCAATCATGGAGAATATGGAGGCTAGGCCATAGACCAGCGAATCTGCATATCAAGGCATGATCTTGGTAGAATGCCTCTATTTTGAGGACTTCATCGCCGAAGTAACGTTGGGGTTACTCTCAATAGGCTTCATGGTTTTGGTATCCATTTTCTTTTGCAAGATATCACTAAATGAGTGGTGGACCAAGGCCTCAGATGAATCTGAGTTAATTTGGCTATGAACCAAGAAGGATGCCCTAGGATCAGGGTTTTTTCTACCTCCAAGTGGTTTCTTGGAATCCACAACAAGATAAGCTTAGCCCTATCTCCTGTGAAACCCTCGACAAACCTTAGCTTTAGTGAATATTTCAAGGAATAAATCTTTAGGGGGCGTTGTATTTTATAGAGGAGGTGAGTTTTCCCAAGGTTGCCACCACCCTATAAATTCCTAGTACCCTGGTCGCCTCCTCCATATTGCTTTTGCTTTGCATGAGAAGGGCCGAGCCCATATGGATCGATTCGGTTGAAACAGAGGAGGAGGAGCCTCCATTCTTCAATCCGTCATCTCTGTAGTCTCCATTTTTGAGTGAAGGGGAGAGAATAGGGTGTTTTTATTTTTTATCGTTCCCTAAATTAAATATATAATCGATTAAAAGTTTCTAATTTCAAATAATAGAGATAAAAAAGTGCAAGAAACTATACAAAATATAATAGAATGAAATGAAGAATATGTCATTTGAGATATCCACTACTATGTAGCTTATTTTATTTGTCCTATATATTATTTTCTCTACTCTAGTATTTCCCATTACATGTTTTTATTAACTAATTATGGCTTGGATCTATATCACATTTTTCAACCTTTGCAAACCTCCACCTAAAATCCTCATGGTCACCTCTATAAGTGTTATTACACTTCTAACATGAGTAGTAATGATCAATGATGATGCAAATTTCAAAGGGATGTTTAATGAGATCTTAACAATGTGAATGTATTTGATAGTAAGAGACAATGAATTATTTATTCAATGTATTAAACAAAAGAGCAGAGCCCCAAATATAAAGGCTACGGGAGGAAGGAGGACATTATAACTATCCATCAACAAACAATGTATTAAACTAAACTAATGCTAACATTCCCCCTTAATACATTGTTTCTACATATGTACCCCCTAAACAAATCAAACTTCACCTTGCCGAGAGGCTTGGTGAGAATATCTGCAACCTAAAAATCAAGTAGGGTAGTACTAGAGCTGAATTTGATGGTTCAAGACTTGTTCACGAATGTAGTGACATTCAACCTCAATATGCTTTGTTCATTCATGAAAAATAGGATTCTTCACAAGCTTCAACACACCTTGATTGTCGCAGTGAATGATGGGAGGTTTCTCTTCAGGAATCCCTATATCTGCAAGAATGCGACGTAACCAAATCACTTCGCACACAAGCTCCTCATGCGCACGGTATTCAACCTCAGTGGATGAGAGAGCAACAACATAGTTTGCTTCTTGCTAATCCATGAGATAGGTCCAGATCCGAGATGAAAAACATACCCTGAAGTGGATTTCCTGTCATCAACGGATCCTACATAGTCCGAGTCTGTATATCCCTGTAAGAAGAACTGAGTGTTCTTCTGATACTCCAGACCAAAGTCAACTGTACCTCAGACATATCTCAACACATGCTTTGCTACTATCCAATGACATTTCTTCGGCTCCTACATAAATCTGGCGAGATAGCTCACTGCAAAGCAAAGATCTGGCCTGGTATAAGTCAAGTAAATGAGACTCCCCACAAGCTACCTGTAGTGAGTGCCATCTACCTATGGTGAATCCTGGAATCTAGATAATTGCAAACCTTTTTCCATAGGTGTGGACATTGGTTTACAATCTGACATTCCATACTTCTCAGGAGAGTCTTGGCATATTTCATCTGGGAGACAAAGATATGATTCTTCTTCTACCATATCTCTAAGCCAAGACAGTAGTGAAGTAGCCCCAAATCGGTCATGTCAAAGGATTTCTTCAGATCATTCTTTACATCATCCACAAGATTGTCAGAACTTCTGTGATCACAAGATCATCTACGTACAAAACTAGAATAACAATCTTTGTTCCTACCTTCTTGATATACAAATTTGTATCTGAGGGGCTACGAGTGAATCCATGCTGCAATAGGTGATCATCAATTTTTATATACCATGCCCTAGGTGCTTGTTTGAGTCCATAAAGTGACTTTATCAGATGACATACCTTGTGTGGTTGATGCTCGTCTACAAACCCTTCAGGTTGGGCCATGTATACTTCTTCTTTGAGATCACCATTCAAAAAAGCACTCTTGACATCCATCTACTGAAGTTTCCATCCATTTTGTGCTGCTAGTGCATAGACAACTCTGATGGTTTTGATCTTCGCAGTGGGTGCAAAGGTCTCATCATAGTCAATTCCTTCTTGCTGAGCATAACCCTTTGCAACAAGTCATGCTTTGTGTTTTTTCAATTGAACCATCTACCTTATATTTTGTTTTGAAAATCCATTTGCAGCCAATGGATTTCTTACCTGGAGGTAGATCGACAAGTTCCCACGTCCGATTCTGAAGTAGGGAATCATATTCAACATTCATAGCTTGTTTCCACTATGTGGTTGGTCTAATGCCTCACGAACAAAGTGTCAGGTTTAGTGCTATCAACAAATGAACTCATGAGTGCAAAATTTACCTCATGTCTGGCTTGACTTCGTGTTTTGACTCCGTAGAAGTACCTGGAAGTGAGTTCAGGTGTGCATCCCCAATAGTATTCTGGACCCATTTCAGACGTTGGTGTTGTTGTTGTTGCTGATGTGAAGATGTGTTTTCCAGTGTGCCTAGATCAATGAATAAGTCTCCACTCAGCTCTTCTTCTCTCTGAGAAGAATCATCTTGCCCATCATTTGGATGTGTGAGAAATCTATGTGATGAGGTCGGTACTGGATCTCCATTGTGTGGCAGGGAGTCAAAGGATGACTCATCACACACCACATCTCGACTCTCGTAGATTTTCTTCATCTCAAGATCCATGAGACGATATGCCTTTGAGGTAGTACTATACCCCAAGAAAAGACATGGCAGTGTCTTTGGATCGATCTTCTTCCTTTTCTTATCTGGAACATGCATATATGCAGTACAACCAAAAACTCTCAAATGATAGATAGAAGGTTTATGACTAGTCCATACCTCTTCGGTGTCTTGTTCTACAAGATCTTCATGGGTGCCCGGTTGAGTAGATACACTATTGTCTGGACTACTTCTACCCAAAACTGATCCTCCAACTTGGCGGTGGAGAGCATACAATGAGCCATCTCCATGATAGTCCTGTTGTGTCACTCAAAATCCCATTCTATTGGGGCATGTAGGGTGCAATCAGATGTTGTTGAATGCCATGCTGCTTTAGGTATGCTAAGAAATTCTTCGATACAAATTCCCCCTCGATCTGAGTGGAGGAGAAGGAGAGGCTTCCCAGACTGCCTGGTGGCTTGCTGGTAAAAGGTTTGGAAATTGGCAAATGCCTCACTCTTCTTCCTAGAGAAAATATACCCACATTTTCTGTGAGTAATCATCAATGATGAGCTGGAAGTATTCAAAACCTTGGAAGCTAGCTGGTAGGGGTCCACATAGATCGGTGTGTACAACCTGAAGATGCTCCGTAGAATGATAAGAGCTCTATTTGAATGGACCTCTATGTTGTTTTCCCACAAGACATCCCGAGCAAACAGGTAAGGAATGGGAGAGTGGAGGAAGCCCTCTTACCATTTCCTTGGCACTGAGCTGATGCAGAGCCCCACAGAAAGATGACCATATCGAAAGTGCCATAGTGCAAGTGGACTCACCGTTGAAGTAGAGAGAGCAATGTTAGATGAAGTGACCACATCCAGTGCAAATAGATGGCCCTTCATAAATGCTCGAGCAATAACTAAGTCTCCCTGGGAAATGATGCAGGACTTGACCCCTTTCTCAACAAAGAATTCAACCCGCATTCGATGATTAAGAAGTTGACTCACAGACAAGAGATTTGAGGTCAAACCTGGAACATATAGCACCTTCATGAGTGTACATCTTCATGTCCCAAGAGGAATGATGACATCACCAATCCCCGCCATAATATACTCCTGATTATCTATGATGGTGATCGATCTCCAGTGGGCTAGTCACTCAGGGTATGGAACAACTTCTTATTTCTAGTCATGTGTTTGTTGGCACCCGAATCAATCAACCAGACACTTTTTGATGGCTGTGAAGTCTGCGAGACTAGGACAATGTCGGATGAGTTGTGTCTGGAACCTCTTCATCAGAGGAGGCATCCTACTAAGCAGCAATATGACCCTTCTACCTCTGATTACAAGCACACCATTGGGATTTCTTGGAATATCCTTGGCTAGAAGTGCTCTCTTCGCCAGAGTTTCCATGCTTGCGACCGTTGTAATAACAGTTCATGCACAATGTGTGCGTATTCGTGGAGAAAATGTGGCACCATCGATCCGCCTTGTTGTTTCTATTACTTGTTTGGGGTGGCCACTATGGTGGCCGCTGAGAAGGTTGTTGTTGTGGATGCTTGCTTCTGATTCTGGGGGGATGACTTGCCCTTTCGAGGCTTGTTGCTATGCTTTTGCCTCGTGATGAGAGCCTTGTCTTCAAAGGCTTCTTGAACATTCTGAATGGCTTCTTCCTATTAGAGATAATTCACCAGTTTGACAAAACTCACCTCTTGTTGAGTGATGGTCAACATGGTGATCAGTGTCCAAACCGGGAAGGAAGAGCTCACAAGGTGAGTGGGACTAGCAACTTGTCATCCACCGGTTCACCGAGAGCAGAAAGTTCTACGCGTAACTCGGCCACATGCCACAAGAAGGCTTCGACTGATTCGCCATCATGCATACTCATCGTGTGAAGATTTTTCTGAAGATGTAGCATCGTCGTCAGATTCTTGGCTTCATAGATGGTACACAACGCGCCCATGCCATAGAGGAAGTGGTTGCTTCCCGAATGTGAGGTTGAACCTCATCAGAAAGGCTCAAAGTGATAAGCATTAATGCTTTTGCATCGGCCTTTTCATACTTAGCCAACAGATCAGCGTCTGTGGGAGGGGCATTCGTGCTAGAAATGATCCCCAAAGATCTTCAAACTAAAGAATCATCCGCATCTTGGTTTTCCATGTGGTGAAATTTGGCCCTTTTAGCAACTGGGCATCCGAAAACAAAATGCGAGGTGTAGACATTTCCAAAAACTCAAAATTGTATTTTATTTATTGATTGTTCAAAAATGGTTACAAATCCTTACTAAAGGAACCTGTCATGAAGATGGGCTCTATAAGCTCATGTAGTGAGACACGGATGCTCCTGTGGGCATTCTACTTCACGTTCATCATCTGCATCATAGCCATGCTCCAATTCTTCGTGGATTCGGTGTGCTTGACAACACACGTCAAACCAGAAATAGTCGAACAATCCTTGATGCACCAATTCGTCAAATAATACATTTCCGGTATTCAACAATTCATTGAGCAAGGAAAAATAGATGTCGGTGGTGTCCTCTTGGGCTCTCAGAGGTGACCCAATGGAAGGGTTGCTCGTAACACTCTCGGCATTGGAAATGTGTGACATGTACACGTTAGGCAAGCTTAGGGGGACACTTCCATGCTCAGGAAGACAAGACAAAAGACACATGTGGTTCAAGCTGCTCATGGTTCGGACTGTGGCTCCTTGGTGCTTCCAATGGAAAAGTTATATGCAAAGGCATCTTAGACCAGATGAAGAAAAGACTCTTCAATACTTTCTTTGCCTTCAATATTGTGCCAGAATGATAGTGAGAAGAGTAGTTTTCAATGCTGGAACAGCAGAACAGGTCATCCCCCACACAGGTTGATGCCACATCAATAGCTCCATTTCAGTTGGTTAATGGAGACTCCAATCCACGTCCTCCAGAGAAATACTTGCACGTCTCAATGGATGCCAAACAGGTTCAAGTCGCAGGGTCAAATCCAAAACCGGCCGCTCCACTTCAATGCAGGGTAATTTAAAGACTCCGCGCTGGCCAAACACGTCCTGCCTTAGGTCTACAAAATGGGTCACTCCAGGGATTCCAAATTTGCACACCAAGGTCTCTGCAGGTCAAAACAACTAACTCGAAAGAAAAAAATTCCAAAAGAACTAAATTCTCTATGTTGTTATTGCCATGTTTCACCTTTCAGGAAAATGTTGTGCCAAACTCCACGCCAAGGATAGAGGAGCTCTGATACCAATGATAGCAGGAGACAATGAATTATTTATTCAATGTATTCAATTCAATGTATTAAACAAAAGAGCAGAGCCCCAAATATAAAGGCTGCGGGAGGAAGGAGGACAAATTATAACTGTCCATCAATAAACAATGTATTAAACTAAACTAATGCTAACAATATTTAAGGGAAAACTATGTCTATGTCATTGGGAAGAACTCACCATCAATATTTGGTCTCCTAATAATCAATCCCATTTGAAGAGGAAACCACCTTCTTCTATTTCCACTCTTTCATAAAGGTTTTGTCTCTCACTCAAAATGTCTTTCAACAATATGAGAACATATTGTCTATTATTAAAGTATGTTCATCTTTTTCATTAAGTTCTTAAGTTATTTAAATTCATTATACAAGGTCCAACCAATATTTCACAATGCTAATGTGTTTGTGTCACCTTCTCTTCTATGATTTATTTTATCAATATTCTAGTTGAAAGTATATTCCTAACCAAATGTGTTACATTCCAATAGTGAAAGTGATGGTATAAAAGACATTGCCTCACCATCCACCATGGTATGAATCTCCAAATTTAGCAAAACTGGTTAATTTTAGATTTGAGACCTAGGTGGATTTGACAACTTAGATTCCCCTTGATCCTTCACACTAAAATAAACAAGGTCGATTATTCATACACCAACACCAACATATGAAAATTCCTAGAACTTTGACAAAATGAATACGCTATAATCCTTGGCCTTTAATCCTTCACACATAATTTTCCATGGGAAAATCATATTTAAACCAAAAAATATATATTGGTTTGATAAGAATATGATGGACTTCACTTTGTAGATGTCAATACAATTTTATGCCTTATAAACATAAATCAACAATACAAAATTAACAATTAATTTTTTTTTGCTAAAGTAGTAATATATAATTAAATAACCTATTTGAGAATTGAGGAAAATTTATTTTTCACTTGTATAAGAAAGAGAATCCATATAATGTGTGTAGTAAAATTTGATAATATTCAATTTAATCACGTGTTCCGTGAAGCTAATACGTGTGCTGACACATTAGCCAATATTGGGGGTCGGGTTCATAATAGAAGGTGGTGGCGGGATGAGGTGGATTTTCCCAAAGTACAAAATTGTGCTTAATGCAGAAAGACAAATTCGGGCGTGAGAAAAGGATATGTGATATCCTGGAAATAATTTCACCATGGGTGAGATTTATTGTGAAAATCATTACAAGGTATGCACTAGTTTGGATTAGTTATTTAAAGGTTTGGTTCAAGTTTTTATGCAGGTTTTTTCAAGTTTGTTTCAGTTGTTGGTTCGAGATGGGTGGGGCTAGGGTTAGGGTTGAGCCTTCTTCGTCGACGAGTTTGGAAAGAGATTATTTTCTTTGGGATCTTTTTAAGGATGGTGGAATTTCATATTTTATTCATATTTTAAGGGGGTCTGATGAAAATATCTTGAGGGAATTTTCTATGGCTTGGGATAATGGGTTTGTTTCTATGAGGGGTGTAAGTTTCCTAGTTTCTGAGGATTTCATTGGAAGTGTTACTAAGATGGATTGTGGGGGTTGTAAAGTGTTTAAGGATAGGACACGGCTTAGGAGGAAGTCCATATTTTTCTTGATAATGATGAGAATTTTTTTTTATGGAGGATGGTATTTCTCGTAAATTTTTGCCGAGGAGGTGGGCTGAAGTTTGTTTCTATATCATGAAGTGTATTACTTTGGATGGGAAGTACCAAAAGCTGCATTCTCGTAATTTAATCTTCACGAACCATTTTCATAGAGGCAGGAGGATGTGTATTCCTTTTTGCTTGTTTAATTCTCTACAATTTTTATTTAAGATTTTTAAAGAGGAAAAAACGGAGGTCCTTCTTCATCAAGGCTTAATCCTTTTGTTGGTTAAATCGGGTAAGCGAATTTGCAAACTAGGGGGCTGGTATAAGATTGGGGATGACTGGGAAGATCATATTTCTCTAGCTGATAGGATTAGGCTTAAGAAAATGAAAGAGAGAGTTGTGAAGGAGGTGGATGCGGTGACTACATTACAAAACCTTGTTGGGGAAGCTGAGAGTATATGCCTAAGGAAGGGTTGGTGGAAGGAAACACAATTTTTAACTTCTTTGTCTAGTAAAATTGAAGCTTTAGAGGATATGGTTAGTCGTGTTAAAGCTCGGAATCGAGAATTTGTTGCTGTGGTTACAGAGGGACGAATGCCAAGATGAAATTTTTAGAAAATAGGATAGATACCCTCCAGGGGATGGTTGCAGAGGACAAAGGTAAGAAGAGGCAACTTGATATCAGTACTTATGATGAGGAAGAATTCCAAGTGAATGGTGTTGGTCTAACCTTGAGGAGCCGGGGTGTTGAATTTTTACCGACTATTGTTGTGTTTTGTTACCGTTGTTTTTTGTTTTTGCCGGCTCTGTTTGGGTCAATATCTTTTGACTCGAACTATTTTGTGGGGTTTTTATATATATACTTTTTGTTTTAGTGGATCTTTATTGTAATATCTCTTATGTAATAGGCCCTTGGAGCCTTATTTCCAATTATTGTCTATCAAAAAATCCATATAACACACCAATTCACAATGATAAAAAAATATCGGATAAAGGAAAAACTATATCACATTCTCATCATAGTAATTAAGAACAATTAAGACCTATACTTTACATTATCAATACAAGAATAGGTTAATGATTGATTTCTACTCGAAAAATACACCACCACTCATATGTCAATTACCTCAAAGTTTAGATATCCTACATATTAGTTAGACTTTTCCTCAATTTGAAATGTTTCAATGTTTTATTATAAAATAAAATTAAATAACAATATAAATAAATAATAATATAAAGGAAATATAATATAACTATTAAAAATGAGTTGGTCGTTAAGAATTCATTTCCATGACTCAACATGAAAAGCATTGTTTCAATTTTTATGAACATGGAGAAGATGTAGGAGTTCATTTCTCTTTCGGGAAAGATTTCCCACCCATTTTTAGTTGTGATTGTTTATTTCTTAGGAAAGCCATTGATCATAGTATTGATAATGAAGTCCAAGGAATGAAAATGAAACTCATAACATCCATGGTCTACAAAAGTATGATGAATTAGAAAGAGAAGCAAAACCAAACACCAAATTCCTACCAACAAAGGAGGAGAATGAATGTGAATTCCAAGAAACTTTGGTATTGTGTGACAGAGTTTAAGATTTACATAAATATTTTTAAAAGTTAACAAATAGCAGCTCCTCTATAGAAATGATCTCGACGAACAATCAGATATCATGTGGAATTCCTATCTTCAATCGAAGGAGAGGCTTGCCACTCTTCCAAGAAATGCATTAATTCCAAATAGAAATTAGAAGCTTAGTTCATTGGCATACTAAAAGATTGTAAACATATGATGGTGGCATGTCCTAATTTGATTGTAAGCTCCCCAAAACATCCTACTAAAGAACATTAAAAAAAAATCAAACCTTTCAAATATTTTTCAATCAATGGATAACATTTTATTAATTTACAAAGAACAAAATAATAATTATATTAAAATTATTGAGTGAAAGTTTGTGTCCAATATTTTGGTTGGATGTTTTAGGTCACTTCTCACAAACCATCCTAGAATAACACAGAGTGAACCAAATATGTTTTTAAAAATAGTTTAATTTTGCCCCAAGAAAAGTAAAAAAATTGTTTTTACATGTTTTTATCTTTTTTAGGTAGTTTGCTTTTAGATTCCTACTTTTAGGAAAAGCTATTAAAGCAAATAAATCAAAAGCTTTGTATTGCACAAAAGCATGTGCTTTTAGTTCTATTTTTAAGAGTTGGGTGTTTTATTGTTAGATGAAGCCATCTATTTATTAGAGGCAATTGTAAGTGTTTTCATATCAAACAAGTAACTAGAAAAATATATGCAGAGAAGTATTGATCTAAGTTTGCAATAATATGTTTTATTTGCAATTCTTTATTTTATTTCACATGTAGTTGTTATCAGACGTACTCAAATTTCTACAAAATAAAACAGACTTAAATTATTTTGGTGAACACCATCCTCCATATTGATCACATTTGAGATTTTTCATTTTTCATTTTTATTTTTTGAAGTCCACTGATCAAATTGTCTCAAATAGAGACAATAAAAAAGTTGTATATTGTCTCTATTATTGTCTCAAAGCGGGTGTCTCTAATATTGTCTCTAATTATTGTCTCTTCAGAGACAATATAGGTTGATACATATTTTGTCTCTTGAGAGACAATATAGTTTTTGTCTCTCTAGAGACAATATTTGTATTGTTTCGCTAGAGACAATACAAAATACTGATTTTGTCTCTCTAGAGACAATACTAATTTCAATTTTTATTGTCTCTCTAGAGACAATACGAATTTAAAGAATGAAAAATCTGAATTTCAAGAATAAATAATAACCAAATATCATATAGTGCAATCGACGGCTACATATCATCTATGATGTTAGAGTAGACCGGTAAGGAATATCATAAATTAAAAACAATTTGATTTGAATCTTGTGCCCAACAAATGGGTCCACAAACATTTTATTAATATCAAATAAGATAAAATACAAAAGGGTGTCTAAATACTGTTAACCCTTTAAATACAATGATAAAATACAAAAGGGTGTCTAAATACTGTTAACCCTTTAAATACAATGATAAAATACAAAAGGGTGCCTAAATTCCGTTAACCCTTTGCATACAATATGAACACCTCTCCACCCCCAGCTTCAAGCGATCTGTCTGCTTCCCTAGTGCTACTTTGAGGTTTTTTTTCTTAACTTTAATTTTGAGTCAGTGTCTCTCTGTCGGCAGCGGTCATTTCATGTTCTTCGCTTTGATTGTCTCAACTTTGATACAATTCTCTACTATCAATAGCACCAAGCAACTCATCTTTAGTCTTCATGAAAACAAAGATTATAATGACTCGTTGCGTTTATCAACTATCACTTGAAAATTTATAACAAACATCTCATTAAAATACTGAGGTTGAATTAAACATATAACAAGAAACCATCAACCTTTCATAAAAAAGGCCATCTTTAATAACAAGGCATGTCTATGCTGAGCCTTTTCATAATGTGACAGGTAACTTGAAAATACAATACATAATAACATTGCTCTTATACTTGAAGTTATTTTGATGATACGAGCTCACATAAAAAAGAGTATAGTCACCTCCAAGCATAACTTGACCACGAGCTTTCGTAGGCCAGGATGAGAAAAGTTTGTATTGAAGTAAACAATATGGAGAGCTTGAAAAACTTCAGCGAAAAGGTATAAAGAGGGTAAAACAGTTTGCAGCCAACCTTCAGAGAAGCCCTCCGACTAGAAATCCATCAACATTAAGATGTGCTGCCAACTCAACACAATTTCCAGCATTTACTAAACCTGCAATATGCAAAACAAGTAATGGTGTATTTATTCCAGTCAAACAAGAAGCTGATTGGCACATATTAAAGTGCTTCTGCACGACATTAGTAAGAACATGTTATCCTAGATGAACATAGACAATTTATCCACTCTTTACAATGACCTTAAAATTTCAGCAATATTCAAGTTTCCTCCTCCATCATTGACCCAAAAGAAGATGGCAATGATGATAAGAATAAAAAATCATTCAAACTGTAGGGAGAGAAATATTGAGAGAAGCTAGTTACCGCCATAGATAATTCAGATTGACTCTGCTAATTCAAGACTGACATTTACTTTAAGCCAATTCCATAACATACATTATTAACATGTCCTTAAGGAAACTCTTGTTCAACTGTTGCAGCAGTGCAGACTATGCAGACTTGTTTGAACATGTTGTTGTAAGACGAATATGGATGACATTAAAAATGGTTTTGCATACTGTTCACTGTTCTGCAGATGTTTTTTTGTCATCACCCCAAAAGGTCTAAAATAGTACATATGGAGTACATAATTAATTGGTATTTTCCTCAATCGGTTCAATTCTCCAAGGTGGTCTGTTAAGATAATAAATCCTAAATGTTAAATGATATATGCCTCAGAAAAGTTTGTATATCTAAAATCACCAATAATTATAAACACATTCAGTTTCTATTTGTTTATCAAATAAATAGTGAAATAAATATGGATGTTCATGAACTGTAAGGTGTAACTTATAGTAGAGACTAATCAATAATTCCACTAAACTTAATATATGGTACATACCGCATAACACTCAAAGTCAGAATCAACTTACGCAACACAAAGAGCCCAAGTGTGAATCCATTCCAGCGCTTTAGCAATCTCAACATCACCGCCACTTAAATATTTTGCTATAAATTATGGATGGAGAGCTATCAATATGCGAGATGCTGAAAAAAGAGATGATCTTCTAACATATGCTTCTGGGTGATTAGATATCTCCCTGCACATAGAAAAAACCAATTAACATATAATTCATAACAAAGAACATCTACAATCACAAAATTTATAGTAGCCAAAGCAAAATATTCCTGACCGAGAATGCAACATATCTATTAGAGCATATAACAATTACAAACCTCAAAATACAAGCTAGATAGCCTTAAACTTCAGTCACTAGCAAAAGATGCCTCTTGACAAAGAATGTACCTTTGCATGTTCTAATTCCTCAAGAAGCAGAATTCTTGCTCCATCCCCCATGAAAAACCAATCACGATCCTGTCAAAAAGTGGAGCAATTAGTTTAGCTAATTTGAAAAGTTGTCCCAAAATCAAGTATGAGATGCTTTGATATTAGAAAAACGCAAAAGGAGATCAATGACATTATTCTTTTGTTGGATCATCATAATGGACCAATAATCATACTTCATCCCATGGACGTGATGCTCTTGTGGGATCATCATTCCTTTCTGACAATGCCCCGCAAGCTACAAATCCCCCAAGACCTGCAAGCAAACATATGTTCACCAGATCAAAACTCAAAGAATACTTGCAGACGGTGACCATGTGAAGCCCGGTAAAAGTAATTATATGAATATGGTTATTATACAATCATATCATAATCCTGTAAAAGATAACTCAGAGTCACAAGCCAAAATACAAGAAGAAAATAGATGCTACTTGACTTTACCTATTAGAATAATAGCAGCATTAGAGCCACCGAAAGCATGACATCTTAAAAACACACCAATTTGAAAACATGTAGATTCAGTGCCTCCGTAATGAAATGTATCTCTTTTGTAAACAACGAGTAATAAGATAAGTGTAAACAACTTACAGCTTCACCCCGAATTATATGATTTGCAGCACCTATGAGATAGAAAGTGCTTGTTGCACAAGCAGTAGAAATAGAGTAGTTTGGACCCATCCATCCCTACAATTGAGGCATTCAGTATGCAAGAATAAGTGTGCATCTATTTTGCATAGCTCAGTATGAAAGAGAGATTGTTCTTGTAAGTCTTTATGTTGCCATATGTTACTTAATACTGTGATTACTTGCAAATGTATTCTAAATAACTCTTTAAATTAATATGAATGAACATGGTTGTGAAGTACTTGGAATGGTAGATGGTGAATTCCTTAGTGAAAGTGAGTATGGTTAGGCTTTGTAACCGAAATATGATGCAAGAAATGATGGTGGGAGGATTCATTCAAAAGAGAGAGAATTCAAGAAGGATGTGGCAGAGCTTAGAATGCAAGGAGTAATTCGAAAGCCAAAGGTGAGAAGTTTCTTGAGATATGTTGTCTCAATTCTGAGAAGAACCCAAAAAACAAGGTTTTGCATTTGATTCTTGTATTCTTGAGCTCCCAACGAATGGTATGAGGGTGTTAGGTATTTAATAAAGATGAAGACAAATTTCATGACATTATAATTTCTCCTTTGTTCAGTTGCTATTCCTCAAATCTTATGAAACTCTGTATTTTCCAGGATTTTCAAGACTGTACTGAGCTTTCATATGTTTCTTTTTATATCGAGATGCTAATAGCTTGTTAGGGGTTTGCTGTACGTATGGAGGCATGTAGAATTTGGTAGGAACCTCGGTATATTCTTGGTGTGTCGATATTTACGACAACCCTTATATTCTGCCTTGACTGTCATATAATCCTATGGATTTCCTGTGCTGATACAGGTCTGTACAGCATTCTTACATGTTCCCCTGATATCTAGATGACTACAAGTTGTATTTTTGGATGTATGTCTTGGAACGAGGCAGTAACTGTAGGATCCTTTGTATATTCTTGAAGAGTCACTGGTTCTTAAATCTCTCATGCTCTGTCCTGTTCTTAGTAAACATGTGCTTAGGGTTACAAATTGTGATTTTGGAAACTGTAGCATTGAAACCTTCTGTCATCATATAGGCCTCCATCAGAACTTTTGAGAGGGAATGTAATATAAGCCTAAGAGTATGTTTGGAGAGCTTAATACTTTGAAACCCCTATAACTCTACCCTGTGACAGTGACCTTCTGACTTTGGGCTCTAAAATCCTATCAATAACTCATTCCTCTGTTTAAGCAAAGAAGGCTTGACTTGATCATCTTGGCCTCCATCAAATTAAGTGAGATGATTCCCACATTGACCCATGTTTCATGAGTAGCAGTCACTCTCACAAGTATGAATGACGCAATTGGCATTCAATACATCTGGGTGAAGATCATAGGGGTGAATTAGTACAAGGGCTTTCCCCAGAGGTCACTCATACCAAAATTACTCTACTTCATGTGTGCTTAACCATGGAGTTCCTCCCACAATCAAAATCTGCTTACTTTACTCTACCCCATCTGCAAAACCTTCAGTAAATATTACACCTTATGAACCACTCATGATGACCACTAAAATCTCTGCAACTCAAATAAAGTCGTCCTCAGAGCATCAAATGCAGGGAAATTTCAAATACAGAGGGAAAAATCGTCTTTCGTCACATTCAGCAAACCCTAACACAGTTCATTTTAAGAATATAGTATTCAATCCAAAACTTTTGAACAAAACAAACTAATGATTCCATATAAACTTACATCAAATTTATGAAAGTAGATGACCCTTAGAACTTATAACACAGAATTACATACATGGAAAATAAATTACCTGGGTAAGTTCGCACACAATGAGCTCCTGATTAGGACCAAGAGCCACACCCAAAGGTCGTCCACCAACAAATTCCCAATTCTCTACTCGTTGTTTATCACCTTTCCCATCAATCCAAACCCGCTTGATCCAGTCATCGCCACAACCAGTTAAAAATGACTTCTTTTCTCTATCAACAGCTAAATCTTCTGGACTTGGAAGCAGCCCAAATCCTATCTTTTCTACCTTTTCAAACCCAATACCATAATTCTTCTCAAGAGTAGGCACAAGATCAATGGGGTCTGGATGAACTTGAGAGCCTGCTGCAGAGGCCAAGAAGACTACAATTAGCAAGGATACATTCTGAATTTGTACGTGTACCCAATCATATCCTGCAATCATGGCATTCCATAAGACAACATCTCTTTGAGGCATTTTGTCAAACAGTTCACGTACATTGTTAATGCTTCCACTTTTTGCATACATGTCTACAGGGCACCTGCGACTACATCATCTGACAAAAGTCCATTCTCTATTATGCTTTGGCGGATGTCCATACCCTGTTTCCAAGCTCCTCTTTTGGCACGGGCAAGGAGTGTCCTACGAAAAACATGGTCCTGCTCTTCACTGATGGAGGATGACCAGGAGTGAATCTCAGACTGAACCCACATCAGTTCTTGACATTGGCAGCCCAAGGCCTACCTCTACTTGTTCTCTTGGAGCCTCAATGGATGGCGCCTTTTTTCCGAAAATGAGTGCGATGTACAACTGTTGGATTGCCTTAGTGTAATGGAGTCCGAGGATGGAGTTGGCTGGAAAATCCAAAACATGATTGGAAAAGAGAATGAATTTCAGGCTGCTGAAACAGAGAATGTCAATTCCAATGTATTAATGGTAATGGAAGATTTGGAGAGCATGTTGCTGGAGTCGCCAAGCAATGAATCTCACAATAATTCCCAGTTGCCTTGTTTAATGGGGGAGGGTGAATTTATCTTGCACCAAATCAAAGCAGAACTTGGTCTTCAACAGCCAGATTTCAATGAGACCATGGACGCTCACTTCTCTGAAATTCTCTGTAGTAATACAGAAACTAACCCTTTGGCCTTCTTTAAAGACACTATTGGGCACCCACTTCCTCGGTACTCATCTTCTAGTTCTGTGTTTCCACCTAGTTGTACACTAAACATCCATGGTCTGAACCCTACTTCTCAGTTCAGCAATGATTTCAACCACTTCAAGACATCCACAGATGAAAAACAGCCATCTTTTAGAAAAAAAAGAGAGAGAACAAAACGCCAATATACGAAGAGTCCTGCCAGAAAAAGACACCGCTAGTACAGCGCAGGACACGCAGCCACGGAAAGACACGCAGGTGAAGCAGGAGGGAACGGAGAGAGGTAAGAGACAAATGTATTGAGCGACACCTGTGGCAAGCCCGCTAAGCAGGTCAAGCGGGAGGCCGTAGTCGTAAGAGATCTAGTTCACAGTAGCCACGCCTCCGGCGTAATTAAGCACTTTATAGCCTGTTTAAATGCTAAAATATGCATTTAACGCCATTCATCGTGATTGTACAGGCTGTCTACCCGAACCCTGACGAAATAATCTCCCTCCCTAATGGGTTTGGTCATTTGTAGACCATATTATAATAATTTAATATTGAGAGTTTATTATTATTGTTTAATCATATCTTTGTTCTGTAAATACTTGTATTTTAGGTTGGTTATAGAGCATTCGATACTGCAAATGTTTATTACACAGAAGGTTTATTGGGGGAATCACTGAAGGAAGCCTTTGAAAAGGGGTTTGTATCTCGCAATGAAGTTTTTGTTACCTCCAAACTTTGGTGCGGTGACTGTTATCCCCAGGATGTGATTCCTGCTCTCAAGAAAAGCTTGCAGTAAGTTCATGTAATTACAGAGCTAAATATTGTTTTCCCTGTATTTGTTTTAAAACAGGGCATTGAACTACAGCATTGGAGTAGAATACAGTTTTATTTTTTCACATAATTTAACATTAGAAAGTGTTGAATACCAAGATCTTTGAGGAACAAACCATATAAACTCTGCCATTCATGTGATTCAAGGACTAAACATTGTTATTATTGGGTTTTGTTTTAAACCAGGGCATTGAAGATAGAATACTTGGATCTGTATCTGATCCACTGGCCTGTAGCCGTTAAGAAAGGTGTCACGTTTACTAATCTAACACCACATGATGCAGTTGCAATGGACACCCAAGGTGTTTGGAGAGAAATGGAGGATTGTGTTCAACTTGGTCTCACTAGAGAAATCGGAGTCATTAATTTTTCCTCTAAAAAGATTGAAGACCTTCTTACCTATTAAAAGATTCCTCCCGCCGTAAATCAGGTGTCCAGCCTTATTAGCTTGGCTTCATAAAAGTTGTTCTTTGAAATCCAACTATGAACATTTTTTCCCTTTTATATTTATCCCTCTCCCTGTTTCAAGACTTCTGGGTATAAAAGTTATTGAGTTTATCTAGAGCAGGTGGAGATGCATCCTGTTTGGCAGCAGGAGAAATTGAGAGGATATTGCAACAGTGTGAATGTTCATGTGTCTGCCTGGGCGCCATTGGGAGGTCCAGGGAATTCGTGGGGCACTGGCCATATGTTGGATAATCCTCTAATTAAAGACATTGCCACGAAGCATGACAAAACTCCTGCACAGGGATTACTCAATTATTAATTATGTAATGCTTCCATTATCTATTCTCCGCATAGAATTAATTCGTGATGAAATTAATTATTTAGGTGGCATTGCCCCAACATTGAGTCTCGGATCTCAAGAAAGATTATTTCCAACATAGTGTTAGGCTTGAAACCATGGGTATTGATACTTCATTTTGGTGTATTGGTAACTTGGACAACAAGAGCGGGTTTCAAAAAAGTATGTTGAAAGGGAAAAATGAGTGGGGGAACTCGAAGGTGGGAGCAACAATGACCAAGTGAGTGCATTCTTTTTTGAAAATGAGCCCAAATAGGCTAGACGCCTCTGGGAGGTGTGATTCGTAGCACTCAGGGGTGCTTGACTTTTTGAGGGGTTGGTTTTACTCCGTTTCGCACAAAAAATTGATAAAATGCTGTTGGAAGCAAGGTGGAGGATGTGCAATTTGTTTGGGTGGAACATTTGTGGAAGGGGCGTAACAAACACTTGTATGAAGAATTGTGCAAGTGAATAACTACGTACGAGTGGATTTAAAAACTAAGCACATGGGCACATGGAGGATGAAAAAGGGTACGGAAAATCTAGATAATGTGCAAAGTAATTTGAAAAATGCGCAAAGGAGGGGGTTGCATTTGGAGAAGTGAGGAAATGAGAGGTCAAAAAGTGTTGAAAAACACTTTATTGGGGCAAAAAGTGCCCTAGGCGTTTTAGATGCCCCTAAGAGGAACATTTTGTAGTTTGGTTCTACTATGAAAATGCAAGCCGGGGGGCACCTGGGGTCCTTTGGGGGCAATTTTTTCCCTTTTTTAATTGTTTTTCGAAAAGTTAAACGTCAAACCATTTCTCTTTTCCAGATGTAAAACCTTTTCCCTTCATACCCAATTCCAGAACAAAAGGTGTTTTGAAGCCAAAAAGGTGAGGTGCCCCTAGGCGTGTTTCATAGTGTGAAACTATGAAAGTGGTGTGTTAGGGGCGTCTAGAATTTTGAGGGCCAAAATGACATTTTACAATAATGTTTTTGAGAAAAATTGTTTGCCTCAATTTCCTCTTCTATTTGACTACTCACTCACAAACTTTTGACCACTTAGAAAATTGAGGTGCCCTTGGTGCAGTTGGTGCAGTATGACTTTACCTCTTTAGAGGCTCCTTTTACTTTTTGGGGTTAAAAAACTCATTTTTTGATGATGCTTCTTTGGTCAAAGTCGTTTGTCTTTGAAGGACTCTTGTTTTGAGCACAAGTTTGGCAATTTATGGACCACATTGAAAATTTGACAAAGTTTGGGTACGACACAGTGACAAATAATCATTTTTACCTTTGTCTCGGGGGCAGTGGGACGGAGGGACATGGCTTTCAGGACAGCAAAAAATTACCCATATTTTGGGGACAGCAGGGGGACGACTATTAAATAATATATAGAAACTAATATTTAAATATTTTAACTTTATTTAATGAAATTTAGGGGGTCTATACTGCATTTAATGTTTGTTAGGTATTTTGAAGATTAGAATTTAATGCTCTTTTGATAACAATAATAGTTTTTAAAAAGTGAAAGCATCAATTTTTTTATAAGAATTAAAAAATTTGGGGGAGCCCTTTCCAAGTCCTCAAGTCCTCAGAAATGTTTGGAACCATGAGGACATTTGGAACATCTATAGGGGATGCGTCCGTGTAACACTGTAAATAATTACCTTTACCTTCATACTGCTTATTGTAAACCTTCGTATCTTTGTATTAGCATTTTACGAGTTGTGTTTCTTATTTCCTAGTCCCATGGAGGGAGCACTTCGATGTATTTCAGCCTGTGCTATAGAGATAAATTAGTTGTCTTTTTGCATCTAAATTAGCCCATGAGTTCCAAAAATAGCTGATGTTGAAAAATTAAGAGTCTCCTACTGAAAAAAATAATTTACAAAAAAATGAAAAAATTGGTTGGATGCAAGCTCAGTTGGCATCTTGAAATTCTCAGTAGACACTGCAAAGCATTTGGCCTCCTAAAATGCTCCCTAAATTTTCTTCCTTAACAGTTGGGACTCTGCATTTGGAGGCAAAGATATATTTTTCTGCTGTTGTTGATGTTAATGCCTGCTAGGGTTTGGCAGGTACATTTTAGGTATGGAGTAGGACTGGGCAAAAACTTTGGCATAATTCTGACAAAGTAAAAGACCATAAATTTTACATATTTTACTCAAATAAATTTGATTCTATGCATTTAATACCAGAATAGCATCAATAAGATACACAATTAACCTTGTGCATGATATTGTTGATGGAGCAACAAGCTGCATACTCTCTGGTCATCGATGGATTGAAGTTTTAAGCAAATTGCTGCTGCCAAATAAGTGAGCACTGAAAATGAAATAACAGATTTTATGTTCATTTATGGTTTTCTATGTTACTCTTTTAAGTTTTGATTTTTTCAGATAGAGACGGCCTGCCATCTGTGAAATCTGCAACGATGGCAGAAATGGGTAAGATCTGTGAGTCTCTTATCATGCTCACAAGCTGCCCAAGTAGAGACAACAAAACTTGCTGCTGGCTTAGCTTGGGACCTGCAAGTCTTCCCAAGCTATTGTTAATTGGCTGCATGTATTAACTACCTTGGGAAAAAGTAATAGTTGCAGTAGCCCTCTTCTTAGGACCCCTTTTTTATTTAGTATTGTTCCCACTGGAAGTGTGAATTGTTATTTCGTACTCAGTACAAAATGTGTATCCTATACTTAATATTTTTTTGGGAATGTTTTACCCGTTGTCTTGTCTTGCTTTACTAGATTTTGTTCTCGATTAATTTGTTTCTTTATTTTCTAAATGTTACTCCACAAGCAGATGCCAACCTATAGGTTACTATATTTCTCATTCCTTCCTAGAGTACTTGAAATTTGTTACTCAACCCACACACTTAAAGATCCATGCTTTCTGTATGAGAAAGAATAGTAGGGCATCAAAAATTAATTTCGAATGAAATGCTACCTACGACAAAATGCTTTGAATAAGCAATATGAGCGGGTAGCGGGAATCGAACCCGCATCGTTAGCTTGGAAGGCTAGGGGTTATAGTCGGCGTCGATTAACGCCTCTAATTCAGAAACGAACATGAAAATTTCATTCGGCTCCTCCATGGCAGAGAGAAAGGGGGGGGGTCAAGTCAAAAATAATTATTATTCTTTTTTTTTTATTTTTTTTATAATCTTTTATCATCCTAATCTGATCTATCCAGTTTCAATCTACAACATTTCATCCAGATTATAGCCTTGAACAGCTTGTATTATTAAAATAATACAATAAATAGAGGGCTCTATCTAAATAATGAATTAAAAAGTTATTGGAGAGGAAATAAAGAAATGATATCAGAGGGTCAAATTTTGATAGCCCTTTTTGCTGCTTTTATAACAAGCATTTTAGCTTTCAGATTAGGTAAAGCACTGTATTAATAATTTATTCAATTATTCCTGATATAGGGAAGATCATAGCCTGGCCAGATACTGGCCGGGCTAGAGAAATCGAAGAGTAATTTAGAACGGAATGAACAATACAATTGTATTTTCGTGGTCTTTAGCTTCAAAATTTTAGCTCTATTCATTCTATATCTCCCATCTCGGAGAGATGGCTGAGCGGACTAAAGCGGTGGATTGCTAATCCGTTGTACAGACTATCTGTACCGAGGGTTCGAATCCCTCTTTCTCCGTTCAGTCACTTCAAATGAATCCTAAAATGACTATTATAGTCACCAGTTTCTTCTGTCGGTCAAAAACTATATGAGTCAAAGGCATTGTGTGGGATTGCTACATGATTTTAATCTGCTGAGTAGGAAATCTTGACTTTTTTTCAGGTGGTGAGGAGCATAATGGCATCTGCAACTTTATCAATGTCCAAGGTTTCTGCCTCTGGGTTTTACCATCCATTTCTGAACCCCGTTTATCTGGGGTTGGATCACATCTACAGGCTTGTGCAGTCAAGTTTCCTAGCAAAATGTCTTTCAAGGCCTTTAGTGGGCTGAAAGCTGGTATATCCTGCGAATCTGAGGCAGCTCTTTTAATTCGTGAGACAAATGCAGTTCTTAGATCCTCTTTAGGTATTCCAAGGATGTCAGAGAAGAGACAAGTTAGTATGAAGGCCGGTAAGGCTCCGTCATCAGTTGAGGGGTTTAAAGTTGCCATCCTTGGTGCTGCAGGAGGGATTGGGCAACCCCTCTCGCTATTGATTAAAATGTTTCCTTTGGTCTCTGGTTTGAATCTTTATGATATTGCAAATGTGAAGGGAGTTGCTGCAGATCTAAGCCACTGCAACAGTCCTGCACAGGTTCAAGACTTTACTGGTCCTACTGAGTTGGGAAATTGTTTAAAGGGTGTAGATGTGGTAGTGATCCCTGCAGGAGTTCCACGGAAACCTGGGATGACGCGTGATGACCTTTTCAACATCAATGCGGGTATTGTCAAGTCCTTGGTAGAAGCCGTTGCAGATAACTGCCCCAATGCCTTCATTCACATCATCAGTAACCCTGTGAATTCAACTGTACCCATCGCAGCTGAAGTTCTCAAGCAGAGAGGTGTCTATGATCCAAAAAAATTGTTTGGTGTTACAACCTTGGATGTTGTCAGAGCGAACACTTTTGTTGCTCAGAAGAAGGATCTAATGCTAGCTATGGTGGATATTCCAGTTGTTGGAGGTCATGCAGGAATTACCATCCTTCCTTTGTTGTCAAAAACCGAGCCTTATGCAACCTTCACTGAAGAGGAGATCGAACAGCTAACAGTTAGAATTCAAAATGCTGGAACTGAAGTTGTTGAAGCAAAAGCAGGTGCTGGATCTGCAACTCTTTCCATGGCTTATGCTGCTGCCAGATTTGTCGAATCTTCTCTTCGCGCGCTTGATGGTGATCCAGAGGTGTATGAGTGCTCCTATGTTCAATCTGAATTGACAGAATTACCGTTCTTTGCATCTAGGATTAAACTTGGAAAAGAAGGTGTTGAAGCAGTATTACCTGATATTCTTGAGGAGCTGACTGAGTATGAACAGAATGCTTTAGAAGCACTTAAGCCAGAATTGAAGGGAAGCATTGAGAAGGGGATTGCTTTTGCAAACAAGCAAGCAAAAGCAGGTGCTGCTGCCTGAATTCATTCCTTTCAACTCATCATTGCCAGAGGAAATAAAGATGAACAGCATATACTACAGCTTCATCAGGCCATCTCATTTTTGCAGTTTAGGCTCAGACTTTTCATTTTGGTTGCTTTTGTATCTTTTGAACTTAAAACACCGAGTGTCAACTTTTTGATGCAGGCTTGTTGATTTACAACTATTTGCTTTCTGATTTCCTCACAAGAAGTCTTTAATAAGATCCATTGTTTAAGTAGACACTTGTATTATCAGTATCCAGAAATGAATGCCCGTGTTGTGACAAATGCTATAATCTTTTTGTTTTGTGTTTCTTCTGTTTTGTTTTCTTCTGGTATATCAGATAATAGCAGCATTGGGGTTTGGACATGTAACCACCATATAATCTTTATTAATGTGATGTAATGGGTAGGTCATTGGCATTGTTATTTGGTTAAAAAATATGAATTATAAAACTCTTCTTTTGGAACCTCCTGCATAAGAAAGGCCACAATAAATTGAAAATTGTAAGCGCCTTCCCAAGATCCCCAGTTTTAGTCTTTTGGTGTGGATTTGCATTTACAGGTAATGCAATTCTTTTTATTGAACTCCCCTTTTATTTGAGGAAGTATTCTCTTATTTTAAAATTCCAATCATGCAAACTATGTAACCAAGTACATCTTTGAAATCTGAATAATTAGGCACTTCTTATCCACAGATTAGATTTTCAACGTTTGAATGAAATTCGAGTAATGAGGCTCTTTTAATGCCAGATCAGTTTATTTATTGTTGTTTGCTACGATTTAAAATAATGTGACGTGTCACTTGAATGGCGACGGTGAATTTTGTCATTTGTGGATTGGTGAATTCACATAGCTACAAATAAATTGATTTGGGTAACTTATGTAGGCCTGGCTGATCCAAGATGAGAATAATATAAAATTGGACTTTTTTGGGGTGGGGGCGGGCGGGGGGGGGGAAGGTATATGGGGCTGAGTATGTCGTTATTTATATTTCGGATTTATAAAAATATTTACGTCAAATTTAAAATTCCTCATTCCGTTGGTTACTTTGTAAACTGGATTCAAACCAAGAAAGTTTGACTGAATCAAATGTGGTTTGATTTTGATAGAATGGCATGGCAGAACTTTAAGAGTTGATGAGCACTTATTATAGTGCCACAACTAACAGTCCCCTTGTCATGAACTCAAAAGTTCAGATGGAGTATGCAATGAAAATTTTAATAAGAATTAGAAAGTTTATACTGTAAGTAACAGTCATGTGATGCATATAGTTGGGAAAAAAAATTGTGAGCTGTTTTTTCTTTCCAATAGGTGTATTTTTTAACATAATTTTTTTTTTCTTCTTTCAGAATTGGTGGCCAATTATTCATATAAAATGTTAACCAAAGCTTCTGGATGTACCTCTATTTCAAAGAAACAGACATCCCTGATGTTTTAAGAACCATTGATTAAGACCCATAATCATGACAATACAATGTGTCCGATATGACTATTCTAAATAGAAAACATACTAATTCTAAAAATCAACAAACAAACAATTAAGCTATAGAAGACAGCACCCAAAAATCCTCATCTGAAGACCACTGAGACTGCCTAGCTTCCAATGAAGCATCGGGGTAAACTACAACATGTCTGAAATGAATCTATTAACAGAACACACTAACCAAGGGTAAAAGTCAGCAAACAAACAAATAAGCTAGAGAAGACAACACCCTAAATATATATCTGAACATGCCTAATAATTAGCCATGGTAAGTAGCCTACTGGCATCCTGTAATGCCTTCGTTCCCTAAGTATAGCATTTTGATTTATTTTTACCATCATATCTGTTGTGGTTTTGGCTTTATTCTGCTTCTTTTAATTTCTTATTGATTTGTGCCCTGGTAGAAACCTGTGGATTCAAACCACGAATGTGCTTCTGATACATTACCACCTGTAATTTCCTCTTACCTATTTTTGAGCATCATAAGCTGCCAACTTATTTTGGATACCTTTTAATCTTCTCGTCCCCACTGGTGATGTCTATTGTGTCATATGGTCTCTTTGTTGGTTGCCAAGATAAATAAGCTTGAGCCATTAACAAGTTTGCCCAATTAAACTGGTACTTGTTAAACTGTTCTGGAGAAGAATTTGGCGTCCATTTAAAATTCAGGGGAGTGTGAGAATTAATATTTTACATATTCCGACTCTTCTGATCCTGGGATGGCACTGGGACTGAATATTCAGAGCTTTGATACAGTGGATTGCTCTTAGGGGCTTGTTAAATGCTTTAGATAGATAGGCTCATAGGGTATGCAATGATTTATTGTTGGTAGGAATTTTGTTGAATTACTAAAATATGCTTTGGGATGTGGTATGGTGGCAAGGTTGGGTTGTTATTGCTGCAGTAGCTTGGATTAAAAACCCGTTGAATATGCTCTAAATGTGCTCCTCTAGGGTAAAACTAGCTTAACCCTCGTACCCTGACACCCTCGCCCCCGATTGCTCTCCTTTTATTAGGGATGGGTCTCCACTTGTGTGCTCCACCATCTACACCTTCCACAAAGAAAGAACAATGTGTGCATCTTACAACTTAGACTGCTGACGAGCCTTGTGTCTTATAGTTTGTTAAACTGGTTGATGAGTCGGCTGGCCTTAGCAAGCCTAAAATGGGGACTAAGAGGTTGAAGACTGAAGCTTCCACAGCCCTTACCTTGGGTAGTATGTGATGGTAGATGACTTCAAGAGAAGAAAATCCAGTCCTGCAGCATGTGCAATGGATCCCAAGAAGAAGGGGAAGGACTCTAACATGCTTACCTGTTTTGATGGGTTTTATTAGAATAAAGGGGGTGAAGTCCCCATCTTTGTCCTTACTCGAACCCCTCTTTTTGTTAAGACCATTCGTCCTACCTTTCTCCTTTCCTTAGTAATGTAGTATATATGCATATGCGTTGTAAGTCGTCTCGTAAGTTATTAAGTATTATCTCACATTTCTAGAATAGAACTAATATATTAAGGAGTGTTTAGGCCATGAAATGTATTTACAAATATTATTGTATGGAGCTTGTTTAAAGGAGGTTGCCCCCTCGAAGCGGCATGTGATCTAAAAACTATTTGAGTTAATTTCCAAATTTTATTTCATTGTTCATTTATTTTATGAGTTTCAAAATTTTAGGTTTGACTTGAAGGGGTCTGAATACTCCAAATATACTAAGTAATGAATATTTTTAAATATGGGATAAATCTTTCCACAACCACTACCTAAAAATTCATGCAAAGAAACTGTATGTTTGCCTAAATTCTTAATCTATTAATGTTGGTTATTTGCATATGAGGAAGACTTGTACCTAAATCTAGTCACATACCCATTAAAGAATTCCTTATAATTTTAAACTCGATGAGTAAACCCGTCCACAAACACAAGAGATCTGTGTAGATTTGGAAGAAATGACTTATTATACTTAGAACAAGGCTACAAAATTTTTCCCTAGTTGAACAGGGGTACTAAAATTTTCCCAAGTTAAACAACGGTACCATGCAAACATGACAATATTCACAAATAAAAAAGCAAAGGATTCAAACATAGTTTTGATTATTTTTTAAAATCCATGGCTTTGTATACATTAAATAAAAAAGAAAGAAAAATACTGAATAAGAAAATTGAAGCCCTGTGACTCGACTCTCTCCAAATGATTTTTTCATGAACATGGCTAAAGTAGCTTCCAAAGAGAAACACCTATGTACATTACAGCATGGATTCCCACATCTAACCACAAACACCACACAGGAAATGGAACATGAGAATCCTGTAGAACAACAGGTTAGCAAGGAAATCCTATTTCGTGTTAGCAATCTTAAAGGATATCAATACCCAAATCAACAAAAAAAAACCTAAGTTACCTTAAATATTAGTCGGTGTGATCCATTGATGCCTCCATATTTCTTCCTTTTCATTTTTATATAGGCTATAATCATTATAGATCTTTAATGGTTATAAGATTTTTCCTAGAAACCCTTCCTCTACACTCTGTTTCAACCCGATATGAGACCATGCCACTGCTTCAAGTTGATACATGTGCCATGCCTCTGCATACTCGAGTCCATTCTCTCTTTTTATTTGAAAATGCCATATATCTATCAAACAAAAGGGTTATTTCAAAACAACGATGTTAAAAAATAGACATCAAAACCCATACAATATCATGGTTATTTCCAAAAGAGAGGCCATTCCAAACCTCTCCCAAGGCCAACACGGGGCTAGTGTTTCACACATACAGGCCTAGCAGGTTTCCGACATATCCCTTGGCGAAGTCAAATCTCCAGCCGTCGAAGCCGATGTCTGATTTAAGTCAATTCATCAAGTCGGAATGCTCCGTTTACACTCGAGGGTTTGTGTGGTCTAGGTCGGGATCCGCTTCGTAGTATTTACCCATTTTGGCATTACCAGAGCCGCAGGCCGGGTAAGACCTATCGTTGGGAGCAATGGCCCATGCACCCCAGTCCAGTCGGTCGTTGTTTGTTCTGCCGTCAGTTTCCATTGTCGTCCAACTTTGATCCCGTCCTGTGGTTTATGACAATGTCGGCCACGCACCGCACTCCATTCTGACAGAACGCCTCCACCGCCTGCTTGAGCTAACCTAGACTTCCTTATTTCGACGATTCCAGGTCATACAGACTTCCCGGTAAATACCCTAAACACCAAAATTAATGCGTTCAGATTTGATTCCCGTATATGTCACCAGCGCCATAAATACCTTACCTTGAGGAGCGACGGAATAACTGGGTGGAGGAAACTAAACGTCTGTTATGCCCTCGTCTATGGCATCTTTCGCACTGCATTTTCGCTGATGTCATACAATGTCCCGCCTTGCTGTCAAGGGCATAAACAATATCTTCAACCACACATACTCATTTTACCTCATGACATCCCTGATGGAATTATCAAACAAGAAAAAGTCCCTTCTTTCTTCATATATAAAGCCATTGATATGCTTGCTTCATACCCTGCTGGAGAGATAACGGTGATGCCTACCCGCTGGCGAGACATCGAATGGCAGGTCTAGTGATGTCGTGAATCCTTTACCTCCCTCTTCTCTTGCAAAAATTTTTGCGAACTTTTTACAAACCCTCGATTTGTTTTCCCCAAATACTCCATTCCCTTCTTGTGACAGTGCACGGTCAAAGGCGAGAAAAATAGAAAAGACCACAATAAAATTAATACATTGAAAACAAAAAGGTAAGTTAGAGACGAATTTGTAATTTAGAGACGAATTTGTACTTTTTGTCTCTAATATACGTCTCTAAACAGCCCATGTTGTACCTTTAGCATACTCATCATATTATTTAAGTTAATTTCAATGAGATCATTCTCCATCCAATTGAAGATCCTTGTATTTCTTTTACCACGTTGATTGGGCACACTAAGATCCTTATCATATTTTTACGGAAGCATGCAGGACATTCAATAATATATCATCACTACCACAAGTAGCACAGTTGTCAGGACTCCATAAGGAAAAGGATACCCAATAAGGTGTTCATCAGAGTGCAAATCTTGTTCCAAATATGAATATTTTACAATTCCCCGCCCTACCCCCACCACCAGTCAAAGGAGGAGAGATATTTAGTGAAGACACCCGAAATGTAATAATTGGATGCGAAACATCCCCGACTAGAGGAATCTTCCAATTCTTGAGGGATCTAAAATTGAACAAAAAATTTCACAAAGGATTCACACAATGAATTCACATGTGAAGACAGTAAGAAGCCTACCTTTGAATTGAAAGACAATTATTTCATTTATTCCATTAAAACCATAGACATTAAGTTGATATAAGAAAATCATTTTTATAAATAATGAGATCTTCATTTTGGAATTTACACGTAACGAAATGCATTAATATAGTTAATCTGGTTGATTTTATTTTTTTAACTTTGGATGAGGCATGCAAATAAGGTTTGCAAGAAGAATAAGTAAATCTACATGATAATAAAAATGCTCAACTGTTTCTAGTGCACCACGCAAAATAAAAATAATAATAACTAAAAATAAAAATAAAAAGTTTATGATGCAGCGAGAGCCATCTAAAACATGAAGTTTTAGGATTACGATAGGATGACCATTTAACATCAAACCTAAAGGTCCAATTAACTGATGATCATAGAAATTCCACTCTTTATTTGGACTAAGAGAAACTTTCGGGGAGAAGGAGATATTCATACACACTTGCTTGGGACGTATCTCATTAAGTGGGGGCCTCTGATCCACTTTAAAGAATCCCCAAAATCATCCTTATCTTCTATGAGCATCTTCTTACTGCAAAACCAATTTGAATAAATTGAAATCTTTGAAAACATTCTCAAATGGGAATAGGGAACAATAAATTTCTTCTTTTTGCCTCATCCAAAGTATGCTACCAACCCATTCCAACAATGATATTGAAAGTAATTGCAGGTACGAACTCCTTCATAAATCAAAGATAAGTAGAGCATCCTCACTGAAATAAACAAGGCTTTATCTGAATTTCAAATTCTACCATATATACATTTATCCCTGGATTATGATCTACAAATAAAAAAACAAGGCCGGGAAATGATAAGAATCTTGAGAAAATGCTGATGAAGAGCTAATAAACTATTTTTCATCTACCTAACTAATTAAAGAGGTTTGCAAACAAATATCTCAATCATCTCTGCACATAGAGGATCTCAAGAAACCTATAGGGTTAAACTTTACATATGGTGATCAATTTATACCTTGAATGGATTCTACACTCTTTCCATTTTCCTCACATCCTGCCGGTTGTGCCGTCATCATGATCCTTGGTCAAGAAAACATCAACTCTTCTTGCACTTCAAACTGCCCAAGTTCTCTCTTACCACCTTACAAGCTTCTAGCTTCAACATGCAATCCTTGCTCTTTAGCCTCACCTTCTCTTCTCATCATCATATGTCTGGAAGACACAATAGTTTTGCAGAAAACTTCGATAATTAATTTTGTAAACAACATACAATTATATAGGGATGCAACTCCTATATTTAAGGAGGCTGCTATAACAAATTACCCCTCTAAATATTCCCGTGAACTATCTACGTAATATTGTTATAACCACAACAATATTACTAACAATCCAAATATCAATATAACCAGCCATACTAACAAGCTACTAATTTACTAATCACCATAGTAATAATATAATCACCACATGTGAACACTATATTCCTAACATTCCCCCTTAGTGTTTATGTGGTAAGAAACGACTGTCACACATCTTTTGCATCTTGCCACCCGTGCTTGCTCATGATCTTGGTACAACACTCAAACTGAAGGTAGAAGAAGGAACACATCAACTTCTTATCAACCATGCACTTTCGTCAGAACACATCGACTAACGAGGATGGAAATATGCTCAGAATCATCTTCTTATAAACTAGTCACTCTGGGGAGCACATCTCGACCTCCAAGAAAGTGTGAGAACTCACGTAGAACACATCGAACAACCTTCAATGGTTTTCCAAAGGCTAACCACAAACCTAGGTATGAACATGAACACATATGATTGTTCAACCTCTTCAAGACTCATGATGTTGTGTTTCTCTGTGTTATTTGTTCTTCACTATGTTATTACATCAAAGAATTATGTAGGAATAGCCACATCTACAAGTGAACAGGAAAGAACCTTTGTTCTTATTTCTCACACCATACTAGAAATATGAAAAGCACAACTGAAAAATGAAAACTAAAAACAAACACACTTCACACACGTGCCACCAAATCAGTGAAGTGGCCCTGTCGTTGGTGACTGACGAGAGGTCATTAGTTATCCTCCAAAGCATACGATGCCTCCATCCTCAAGAGTATCACTGCTCACTCAGCAATTTGGATGTTGAAGCTCAACAATTTCCACATTGGATTTATTCTTTTCTCCCCTTACAATGTGAAACACATTATTTTTCGAACATCGAGTGACACCGAAAATGCGTCTGTGAGGCAAAAAAAAAAAATTTAGAGTTTTTACAATGACATGACTTTTGACCACAAATTTGACAACTCAAAAAATTGACAATGACTTTGACTCAAACAAAAGGAATTTACAATAAAATGGACTTCACATTGCAAACATTGGTACACACTATTTAGTTTTCGTCTCTACCTTCCATGTTATAAAAAGAGCACTTGGTGCAAGTTGGAATATGTCCTCCTTTGATGATTTTGTCATTGATTTGACTAGAAAACATGATAAGATAATTCATAATGATATTACTAGATCCAAAAAAATCCCATGCTCTCATTGTGGTCATGGAAAATCTAGTGTTTCAAAATAGAATAAGCGAACAATAAGGATAATGAGATTTAAAAAGACCAATCCACTATAAAAACAAAATTTTCCACTTCCTCTTCTAGTTATAAAAATCCTAAAGAATGATTCAAATGTGGGTACTACAGTGGTAGACATGAATATGAAAAATGTTTGAAGAAGAACAACATAGGAGTTCCATAGATTCTCTCAAGACATCTTCATCATCAAGTTGTGAAAGTTATAAGGAAAAATACAATGGAAAGGGGAAAGCGAAAGAAAAAGAAAAAGAATCGACTAAGGAAAGAAAAAAAGCAAGAGCTTTAGTTTCAGTTGTGTCACCTACTCCTACATGGGTGATTGATTCAGTGCATCTCATCATATGGCCTCATCTAAAACTGAATTTACTTCATTAGATCCATGTGATATGTCTTTTGTAAATCTTGGTGACAACAATTCTACACCGGTTTTCGGGAGAGGGTTTGTTGAAGTGAATGGTGGAACTTTCAACAATGTTCTTAGTGTTCCTTCACTTTCAACTAATCTCCTTTCAATGTATCATATCACTCACCTCAATTAGGGCATGTGAGTTGAGTTCACTTTGGATTATGTTTGTGTTAGGGAGCTTCACATAGACAATATTACTGCAGTTGGTATAGTTAATCACCACACTCTACTTTTCTTTTTTTCTTAATTTGTTCCTCCTTCAAATTCTTCATCGGATTCACCTAGACTTGATGATATTTCTAATCTCAGTTCTGATGATGATGAGTTCTCTTCTAGCTTGGTTGATTTCCATAGTGATAGGCACCCACCTCCATTATCCACTTATCATCTACCACATATTGAGGATTTATCTCTTGATCCACCTACTTCTGGTCCTCTACAAAAATTTTAGGGAGCAGTACTTTGATTCAGGCTCATCAGATATTGGGCACTCTTCTATATAGTTGCAGGATATTCCACCTTCCTTCTTTGCCATTGCTTGGATTCACCATCCCTTCATGGAGTAGTTGGCACTTCCACCTCACATATGGAGCATCATTCCTTAGATAGGAACCACACTTTGTCACTTTGGGGATCTTCTTCTTCACTTGATACAAGGTGGTCTTCGGCACGTTCTTCATCTTAGGAGGCTAGATAGCATTATTCATCTCTTCTCTTCTTTTAGAAAGATTATGTTTGTACATGAGTACCTTATTAGGCCTTTAGTTTTTAGGACTCATTTGACACATATTTCTTAGGTTTTTAGGGTGTCTTTTATCTCTTGTAAGTGGATGTTTTCCCTTAGGGGTTTTTCCTCCATTACTTGAGATCCTTATTGTACATGGGTACCTTATCAGGCCTCGTTGTCAGGACCCATTCTTCTCCTCTTTCTCTTTTCCAGAAAGTTGTTGTTTATACATGGGTACCTTATTAGGCTTAGTATCTGGGCCCCTGTTGACACATCTTTCTTAGTTGTCTAGGTAGTTTTCCTTCATTTATGAATTTCCATGACCTCTACCTCAGCTTCAATGAAGGGGGTTGTTGGTGTATATGACTAGACTTGTCTCATTCGACGTCTTGTCCACCTAGTTGGTTAGTCATCTCACTTAGTGAGAATAGGTCATAGGTTGAATAGGTCAATAGGGTTGTGTACACGTGTCATGCACATGAGTTACACAACACTCCTATATGTACCCCTTATTTTTGATTTATGAGTATGCCAAACACTTTGTTGTCTTTCTCTCTCTCACGGATTCTTACTTATTGTGTGAAGAATTCACGACTCCATTGAAGTGTGACTATGCTCAATGTGCATAGATTTCTAAGTTGATCCTCATACTCAAATCCGACAAGAGAGGGATAAATTATAGGCCACAAAGACCCTTTTATAGATTTGGGCACGGAAAAACATAGTAGTCAACCAACCAATTGGGCCATTTGAGGCATTAGAGAAGGACAAACCATGGGCACTTGGATGGATCCATTCAAGTATGGGCCATCAGTCTATAGAGATGTACTAGTGTACATGAGGACCATAGATGAGATAGTTCCAACAAACATCATGTGAATTCCATACTTAGCCATGTGGGCTCGAAGCAGAGACTTATGTCGAGTTGAAATATGCGTGTACAAAGTGTTATCTAGTCGGTTACAAGGATTTAAGTATAGAGTGATATAGGCCAAACATGGTACTTAGACAATTTGGATACATACAACAAATCACAACAATGTCACATGTATTCGCATTTATGACTAGAGAGATACAAGTTTGGGGCCCCATGATAGATGCCACCACACCACATCAAATTGTTCCAATTTAGCACAGACAATTTGGGACATGAGAAGAGGGATTGTTGGTCTTGGGACCACAAGTGAGTATTGGGTGTGGTACCATCATTTTCACCCCGTCAGAATTATAATACCTAAAAAGGGCCAGTTAGAATAGCCGAGGTAATAGTATTAGTATGGTGATGATGACACCCATATACAATATAGGGCATAGGACTGAGAAAACCAATAGTGTAGGTAGTCAGGGTTGAAAGTAGAGGAGCAGGTGATGGATAGTGGCGCATAGAAACCATAGTTAGTAGAGTTATAGCAGCTTCAAGGTATAGGGTCCTTCTTGCATCGATCGAGAGGTGCAGGTTTCACAAGCATAGGCATGTTAGGTTGTGGAGCCTATTTTCATGTGTGAAAGTGTTGAAGACTGTACACTAAGAGTACTGTACACTTTTCATGTATCCTTGCATAGGGGTTCGAGGTCGGGCAGGCACCCCAGAAAAAAAAAAAAAAAAAAAAAATTAGGCGTAAATTTTTTGGCCTCGAAAAATTGCACCTGAAATATCGGGAAACATGCTTTTCTCATATGGGTGAGTTTTTTGACCCATAGGTTTATGGGACGGGTTTTTCCCATGGTTTTGATACCCACGGTTTTGTAAAGCGCTAGCGCTTGTCTATTTATATGGTCTTATGCATATGATAGATGTACAAGCAAATGTATTATAGATGTGTTTTGAATTTGGGTGTGAATTCTCAGAGAGTTTTTTAGCATAGCTCCAAACGGATCTGGGTATTGTATTGAGAGAGCGGTGGCTTGTAATAAAATCTGAGCAAGTGATTCTTGGTGGACGTAGCCCAAATTGGGTGAACCACGTTAAATACTATCTCTTTGTGTTGTGTTATTTTATTCTGTAATTTTATTTGAGATCTGTAATAATTTCTGCATATTAGTTTCTACTGTTGCGATTATGTGAGGGATTATTCCGCATATTTTATCCCTTATTTCCTAACAATTGGTATCAGAGCTTGGTTTGGTTTGCTGAAGTGTTGAATCGCAGGGAAATTTTTTAGCTTGAGTGGGAGCTATGGCAGATGAAGGAAGATCTAGGGTTGATAAATTCAACGGGAATAATTTCAGTCTTTGGAAGATGCAGATGAAGATTACCTTTATCGGAAGATCTTTATACTCGTTGTCTCGAGAAGGTGAACAAACCCTCAAGTATGACGAGATGCGGAATGGGATTTGTTGGATCGTAAGGCACTTGGAATGATCCGGTTGAGTCTTGCATCTTCGGTATTATTTAATGTTTCAAAGGAAAAGACTACAAAAGATCTAATGGATGCATTAGGAAGTAGTATGAAAACCCTCTCGCCTCTAATAAGATATTTTTAATGAAAAAGTTGTTTAATATGAAGATGTCTTAGAATAGTTCAAAGAAGAGATCATTTAAATGATTTCAATACGGTTGTGAATATGCTAGCTTCAGTTACAATAGAATTTGATGAAGAAGTTAGGGCTTTATTAATTTTGTGCTCTTTACCTGAGAGTTGGAATAGCCTGGTAATGGCGGTAAGTAACTCGGTTCCAGCTAACTCGAAGTTGAAGTTTGAGGATGTTGTAGGGGTGATTCTAAGCGAGGAAATGTGAAGAAAAAGCTCTGGGGAATCTTCTACTTCAGGGAATGCTTTGACAGTGGAAACTAGAGGGAGACAGAAGAATAGAGGAAACCGTGGAAAATCAAAAGATCGGGCAAGGTCAAAATCCAAGAACAAGATCAGATGCTGGAATTGGAAAGCCTGGGCATGCAAAGAAGGATCTGTTGGGAGCTTCGGGATAAGAAGAAACAACAGAAGAAAACAAGGAGGCAAATGTGGCAATGTAATGTATGTCGGGATGCTTTGATTCTTTCTTTTGCACAATATTAGTGAATCTTGGGTTTTAGATTCAGGGCTTTTTTCCATGCTTCTCCACATAGGCATTATTTTGTTGATTATGTTCAAGGAGATTTTGGGCATGTTTTTCTTAGTGATGATGAGCCTGCATAAAGATAGTTGGAAAAGGTTCTGCATTCATGTTAAGATGCGAATGGGAATACATGGCTATCAAGGATGTCATACATGTGCCTACATTAAGGAGAAACTTGATATCGGTGGGGCAATTGGGAAGTGATGGTTGTACTGTGATATTTACAGCTAACTCTTGGAAGGTTACCAAGGGTGCTCTTGTGGTGGCAAGAGGTAAGAAGGTTGGAACCTTGTATTTAACCACTAATAGTACTAATGATTGTAATCTTGTGGCTTTAGATGCAGATACAACATTATGGCACTATAGGCTCGGTCATATGAGCCATAAGGGCATGAACATCATAAAGAAGAATTTTCCTGGATATACAGAAATAGGTTTGGATTTCTGTGAGAACTGCATATATGGGAAATAGAAGCGAGTAAGGTTTCTCAAGGTTGGACCTATGAAGAAAGAGAGTAAGTTAGAGCTGGTACATTCTGATGTGTGGGGACCGGCTCAGGTATCATCTCTTGGGGGTTCAAGTTATTATGTTACTTTTATTGATGATGCAACAAGGAAAGTTTGGGTTTATTGTATTAGAAACAAATCTGATGTATTTGACACTTTTGTTAAATGGAAAGCCTTGGTAGAGAATGAAATAGGTCTTAAGCTAAAATGTCTCAGGTCAGATAATGGAGGGGAGTATTGCAGCAATGAATTTGATGATTACTGTTCTAAGAATGGAATCCGCAGGAAAAAGATAGTTCCAGAACTCTCGCAGAGAATGGGGTATCGTAAAGGATGAAAAAACAATAATGGAACGCTGTGGGAGCATGAGGTTACATGCAGGATTGCCTCTTTCTTTTTGGGTAGAAGCGGTGAGCACAACTGTGTACTTGATAAATAAAGGACCCTCAAGTGCCTTGGATGGAGGCATACCTGAGGAGGCTTGGTATGGTAAGAAAGTTGATTATTCATTTCTTAGAGTCTTTGGATGTGAGGTGTTTGTTCACATAGACAAGGATGATAGGACTAAGCTAGAGGCTAAATCAGAAAAATGTACTTTCATTGGTTATGGTGGTGATGACTTTGGATATAAATGTTGGAGTATTAAGGACAAGAAAATCATTCGATCTAGGGATGTGGTCTTTAATGAGAAAGTCATGTATAAGCAAATGAAGGAAAACAGGAAGAATCCAAGAAAGAATATGCAAGTGGTAGAGGATCTTCCGTGATGGGAAAGTGACACATGAATTAGTTCAAGAACCCCTCAACAGAACCCCAAACTCCTATATGAGGAGGTCTTTTAGGGTAAGAAGAGAACCTGAATGTTTTTCTCCTTCTCTTTATTATTTATTACTCACTGATAGTGGAGAACCAGAGAGCTTTGATGAAGCAATGCAGGTAGATGTCAGGAAGAAGTGGGAGCAAGCCATGGATGAGGAGCATCAGGCTCTCATGGAGAACCATACATGGGATTTGGTAAAGCTACCCAGAAGGAAAAAGAGCATTACAGAATAAGTGGGTGTTTAGAGTCAAAGAGGAAGAAGGAGGCAAGAAAAGATACAAGGCCCGGTTGGTGGTCAACGGGTTTGCATGAAAAAAGGTATAGATTTTGATGATATTTTTCTCTCCGTAGTAAAAATGACTTCTATAGAACTGTTTCTTGGAATAGTGGCAAAGCAGTAAGACTTGCACTTAGAACAACTTAGATGTAAAGACTACATTTCTCCATGGTGATTTGGAGGAGGAGCTATATATGCAAAGCAGCCAGAGGATATGAAGTCAAAGGTAAAGAGGAGATGGTGTGCAAACGAAGAAGAGCTCAGATGGCTCAAACAAGCTCCACGTCAATGGTATAAGAAGTTTGATAGCTTCATGATGAAGCAAGGTTATATTAGATGTCATTCGACCATTGTGTGTATACAAAGAAATTTGAGGATGGATGTTGTATTATCTATGTTTGTATGTTGATGACATGTTGGTTGCAGTAAAAACATGCAGAAATAAAAGTACTCAAGAAGAAAACTAAGTGAAAGCTTTGCATATGAAGGATTTGGGTGCAGCCAAACAAATCCTTGGTATGAGGATATCTCGGGATAGGAAGGAACGAAAGATGACTTTATCTCAGGAAGAGTACATTAAGAAGGTCTTGGAGAGGTTTAATATGCAGGATGCTAAACCGGTTGGGACTCCTTTGGCAGGCCATTTCAAGTTATCAAAGGAGCAATGTCCCAAGACAGAGCAGGAGAGGAACCAAATGTCCAAGGTACCTTACTCATCAGCAGTTGGTAGTTTGATGTATGCTATGGTGTGCACTAGGCCTGATATTGCCCATGCAGTGGGAGCTGTGAGTAGATTTATGAGTGATCTAGGTAAAGAGCATTGGCAAGCAAAAGAAAGTGGATCCCTGGTATTTGAGAGGGACCATGGGGACAATTTTGTGCTAAAGGATCGTACACACTTTACGTGGTTATGTAGATTCGACATGGCTAGAGATGTAGACAAAAGCAGGAGGAGCACAAGGTATATTTACACCGTAGGTGGGACAAGCAGTGAGTCTGGATTTCACGACTACATAAGCTGGTGGCTTTGTCAACCATGGAGGCGAGTATGTTGCTGCCATAGAGGCAAGCAAAGAGATGATTTGGTTACAACAATTGCTTGAGGAGTGGGGCATAAGCGGGAGGAATGTAAGTTGCATAGTGATAGTCGAGTGCTATACACCTAGCTAAGAACTCGCTTTTCACTCTAGGACAAAGCATATAGTTAAGGTGTCATTTCATCATGACAACTTTGGAGGAAGAGAAGTCAAGTTAGAGAAGATTCATACGAGTCGAATCCTGCAGACATGATGACCAAGGTGGTCACAAGGGAAAAACTAAAGTTGTGTTCAACTTTGGTTGGTCTTCACAAAACTAGTGAAGGGTTTAGAAGCTTGCTCGTGAGGAAACTAGTCTCCAAGTGGGAGATTGTTGTGGAGGTGTGAAAGTTGTCAAGGAGCACTTTTCATGTTTTCATGTGTGAAAGTTTTGGCCTCGAAAAATTGCACCCGAAATATCGGGAAATGTGCTTTTCTCATATGGGCGAGTTTTTTGACCCATAGGTTTATGGGATGGGTTTTGCCCATGGTTTTGATACCCACGGTTTTGTAAAACTGCTTAAGTAGTTGTCTATTTATATGGTCTTATGCATATGATAGATGTACAAGCAAATGTATTGCGAGATGTGTTTTGAATTCGGGTGTGAATTTCAGAGAGTTTGTTGAGCATAGCTCCAAACGGATCTGGGTATTGTATTGAGAGAGCAGTGGCTTGTAATAAAATATGAGCAAGTGATTCTTGGTGGACGTAGCCCAAATTGGGTGAACCACGTTAAATATTGTCTCTTTGTGTTGTGTTATTTTATTCGCAATTTTATTTGAGATTTGTAATAATTTCGCATATTATTTTCTCATTGCATGCGATTCGTGAGGGATTATTCGCATATTTTATCCCTTATTTCCTAACAAGGAACCAAGAGGAGGCTCGCACCAGCAGTGGGGATAGGTAGTAGAGTATTCACTATGAACAATGGATCTAGGAGTGGGGATGGAGGGGAGTAGAGTTGTTGTAGTGATGAGTGCAGCCCAACAAGAGGATGGTATGGATGGAGTGGATTTTTTATAGTGACGAGAACAACTACAGCAAGAGGATGGGATGAATGGGGACATCCTCGGGAGGATATGGTGGAGACGGAGGTGGATGAAGGACCATTGGAGTGACCATGATGCGGTTGGCTCAAAACACCACTATGTAGATAGGCTCGAGCACAATAATAGGTCCCTCAAGCACACACGAGATGAGACAATAGGCATCATAGGTGCTGAAGTTACAGAGATAGTGGCATAAGAGGCTGATATTACAGGTTTGGTGGGGAGATTACTAGTGTAGACAAGGCAAAGAGATAGGGAAACTATAAGAAAAGGTGATTCAACTCACATCAAAGCATTAGGCCAAATGAAATTAGAGTGGGATACCACTATATCGGAAGGAGAAGCAAGACAGAGGAGAGGGACACCCTCCAAGGAGAGCGCGATACAACATGCATGGAGAGGAATGCCCCTAAGTGGTGGTGCAATGCCTAAATAGGGAGTGAGATACAGATCGAGCAATGTACGAAGCCAAAGGTGTTACAAATATTTTAGACTAAATCACATGGCTCCAAGGAGAGGTTAATTTCGTAGGAATATATATAAACTAGCCATTCCAATAGACCATAGGGAAATGAGTTACTCACAGAGGAAAACAAGTGGTTCATATTGACCATCGGTTTAATAAGATCTTGAGCCTTAGTGTGTACGCCTCGATTATGGGATCACCACACTCATTAGCATGGGTACCATGACGATCAAGGTGACACTCATTGTCTCCAGCACCTCTTAGTAATGCAAGTTCAAGAGAGAGTCATGCTAAGACTTGACTCAGATTATATTTATGGTGGTTTTTGATTTTTTCTAAGATGAGATGTATCATATGATTTTGAGACCATTTTTTGTAAACTTGAGTGCCATTTAACATCCCCATATATACAAAGATGTTTTTGGATTTTATCGATGTGTTTGTTTCGATTTTGATTATGATGTTTGGATTTTTCTTATCTCATTATATATGTATAACATTGTTGATTGTAGATGGGTGTATGAGTAGATTATATAGAGCTTGAACCAGATTTAATAAGAAAAATACACTGAAATAGAATAATGGAGTTTTGATATTGAAAACTTAGGGATACATTACACCTGGAGGGATTACATACATGTATAGGTAAATGACATCCTTAAAGTAAGGAGTCAACTTCTATCCCTCATATCTCTCTCATGATCACTCAAAGATCCCACAAATCTCTCTCCCAACTTATCTCATCCCTATAAGATCTCTCACACTCCTATCAACGTGAGTTGTTCTCACAACTTCACAATTATTCTAAACTATATTATTAATAATGTTACACAATATATAATATTATTCCTAACATTCACTCCCCTATTGTTAACATTATTATTTCCACACATACACTCCCCTAATGTGAACAATGTAGAAAAGAATAGTTACACTTTCTCTGCAGCTTGCACACCCCTGTTTTCTCATGATCTTGGTACACATATGGACCTCAGTCCAAGGTAAGAACCCCTGTTCATGAACCTTTGTTCATCAATACGAACCCCTGTTCGACAATAACGGACCTCTGTCCTAGGTACGAGCCCCTGCTCATGAACCTCTGTTCATCCTCTTCAAGTATCATAATGCTGACTTTGTACTTGTGTTTTCTTCTTTCTATTACAACATATTTACATCAGGAGGTTATAAAAGGAAATACAACTCTGAACAAGAATGTGACATTTGTTCTTATTACAAACAATGAAACACACAACTGAAATAATTGGCCACCAAATCAATACCGCGGCCTCGTCGATGGTGCCTGACGAGAGGTCGCTATGTGCCCTCCTACCTCCGTTGCCTCCAGCCTCCATCTGAATGTCCCTGCTAACTCAGCAAAAAGTATAGTCAAGGAGGATACGCGTTCCCTGTTGCGATACAGGGCGGGGTCGAGGGGCAGAGCCCCGAAGCCAAGAACAGTTTTCATTTGCATTTTTCCTTAAAAATAGAGTGTCGGATTACACCGAAAATGCACTCATTTGTCCTTTTTTTTTTAACAACTTTTCCACTCAATTTTGATGACAATAGAATGACAACAAACAGATACCCTAAAATCACCTATTTTGACATTTTTAATGACTCTCAAAGACACTAAAAATAACTCAAGACTTCAAAAATATCAAACCTATTGTATATCGACTAAATAAGTTAAAACTCGCATCGACCTTATAAAGACTTAAACGAGACAAATGGGGAACGAAAATAAAATAATAACTCGAAAATTACTTCTTTTTTTAAATACCAAATAGACAAAGGTAATGACATTAGACTTATCACTTTATTTTAGACTCTCACGAAAAAGAAAGACTATTTATAACTACGGACCACCACAAACTTACAATACCAATATTAAAACAAGACACTTTGAAGAATTTAATTTGTGACTCATTGACAATGAATAAAACAATACTAATTACCTTATGAAATGAAATAGATCATTATCAACTAACCATGAAAAATTAAAAAAATTAAATACCTGACTGGACTTGATAAGAAAGATTACGAGGTGGGTGGACTTATGCAAACTGTACTAAGCATGAGAAAGGCAAGTCGACTGGGTTTTAACAGTTATTAATACTTCAAGGTGAAGTGGTCGTGAAATGCAGATGGACATTGAATGTATGAGAAGGTCATAAATCTACATGGCATGAGATCTATTTGACAAGGAGACAGTAAAAACACATTCTTTTATGAACCTGACGTGGCACAATGCTAGTGGGTCGAGGAGGATAGCTCGCAGATCGTAAGATGCTTGCTGTCAGCTCGCTGGAAGGAGATATCTCTGACGGATTTTTCCTTTGACATGGATGTGCAGGTATCTACATGATGTAATTTGCTTGTGGATCGGTAAAGACAGTGTAGCCACAGGTAGATCTTGGCTCAATGTGGAGACGTTTGGTGAAGGCTGAGATGTGGCAAACATCAATCGATACACATGTAACAATATGAACCGAAACTTCAGAGCCGTGAAGCCATGATCTATATCGCCTAGACCAGAAAAAAAATGTGGCAAACGTATAATATACTGTGCAAGATAGATATACACTCCAATCGGATTTATGACGTAGACACTTCAATATTGTATCTTCCTCATGATCTGAGAGAGGGTGAATCCAGATGCCATATGATTCTAAACCTTTGAAGCACAGATTGGGTAGGGTCAGATCCCTAATGCTGGAAGAGCTCGCCAGGTTAACACATAGAACCCATCAATTTCAACAACCTCATAAATTCATCTCTTGACAAAAATATGCATCCATGCCGTCTCACCAGAACCGTGTTGATCCAAGACGTAAACCATTAATCAACCATTATGCTGAGGAACATCGCTGCTCTGATACCAAATATAGAGCTTGAACCAGATTTAATAAGAAAAATACACCGGAAATAGAATAATGGAGTTTTGATATTGAAAACTTCCGGGATAGATTACACTGGAGGGATTACATACATATATAGGTAAATGACATCCTTAAAGTAAGGAGTCAACTTCTATCCCTCATATCTCTCTCATGATCACTCAGCATCCCACAAATCTCTCCCAACTTATCTCATCCCTATAAGATCTCTCACACTCCTATCAACGTGAGTTGTTCTCACAACTTCACAATTATTCTAAACTATATTATTAATAATGTTACACAATATATAATATTATTCCTAATGATTAGATGATGTTATACATGTTTAGTCATTTCAAGAAATACCTTATCTATATTGATGTATTTTATGTTTCGGATGTCGAACTTGGATCGAATGGCCATTGTTTGATTTGCTAGATTATGGTTGTTGATTACCGCTCGATATTTAGATTAGCTAGTTCATTTTTATTACATCGCCTACCTGTTGTGCCTTGGTAGAGTAGAGGAAAGGAATGGGTTAGTTGGATGAAATGTTAGTTAGAATGAGAAGTTTCTTAATTACACACACACACACACACACACACACACACACACACACACACACACACACACACACACACACACACACACACACACACACACACACACACACACACAGTTACATATTCACTTGCATATGTTCAAATATGTTTTTAGGAACACCAAACAAGAGTAAAAGTGTTAGGATCACATGATCTTTTCATCCCTCTATTGGCGAGATAAGATTATCTCTCTTTCCTTTTTTAATTTTAACTCACCTTTTCTCACTAACTTAGAGAACTCTCGGTAGATGTTGAGGTGGCCATAGAAAAACATTCTCAAGTAAGTGCTTGTTTATTTTTATTTGTTATGTATTCACATGCACACCAAATGGGGCATTATGTAGACACCTAATTTTTGTATGAGACTAGTCAATTATTTTGGTGCTAATATACTCATATGTTTATTAATTGTTGGTTTAAGTTAGGCTCTTGTCAACACATTCTCCTCGTGTTGTTTAACTTTCAACTTCTTTCTCTTGTGTCCTTTGTGAGATCAGACATCTTTGACCTCATTTTTTTGTTTTCGACTTTGTATTCTTCATTTATCCCCATATTCCTTTGCTTCTCTCTATTATATTATTTTCTCTCTAGTCTCTTAAATTATTTTTCCTATGGTCCTAGGAAGTTAATACTTTTGTATAGTACAAAAATGGTCATGCCATTTATGTACCCATTATAAAAATAATCACTATCCTTTCGAGACCCTTTAGTCTCGGTTTTGAATTCGTCGGGGTTCGTCCTCGTGCTTGTCTACTTTCTTTTCGTTGTGTGTCGACTTGCATGTCGATAAGCTCCTAATTTTAATTCAAGCAGCCTATAAATACATGAGTACATTATTCCATTTATGGAATTAATTACACATTGAATTCAGTAAAGGAATGCCACTTACAAGACTAAAATTGAAGTTTTAAAAGTAAAATTTATTGTTCTCAAGATCATTCATGTGTCAGAAGCAAAATTTAAGCATTCAAAGAGAATTCAAGAACTTACTAATTATTAGTGCACGCATAGAATGAGAAGAGCTATGACACTTGCATGTCACAATAAATTGCTTGATGACTTGCATCAAGACTTATTTTCAAGACTTTTTCCTCAAATGGGCCCCGATTAAGACATGCCCTCTAATCCAAACCCTATTATTACCATTTTGCAGGGTGTTGATGTTCAATTAGGTTTTTGAGCAAGAAATCCATATTCTCAATGTTGCATAATAGAACACATATCTTCTGTCCCCAATTTTAAAGGAGTTTCTATGTTTAATGATCATGATTAACATATGAATATTCAAATTCAACTCACAATTCAAAGCATGCTTGTAGAAAATCTGCATAATCTCCATTAATAAAAGCTTCATCATATTCAGAGCACTCAGCATAATCTCCATTTACATCATACTCAGAGCTTCAGCTCTTTACAATTGTGCATGCAGCTGTGTGCTTTCAATACACATCCTTCCTTGCTTGTGCAGATTTCACACCTTTGTGTGTGCATACAAAGCAATTACAATTGCTGTTATTTAAATAGAATAACTCACCCACTAACAGCTCTTCAACTGAGCATTCTAAATTTAAACTCATGCTTTAAAACAGTTGCATGCTATGCATGATTTAAAACAGATTTATTTGAATTAAATCTAATGATAAAAATAAGATAAAGCTAACTTAACTAAAGCAAACTAAAGCAAGACTAAAGCTAAAATTAGCTTTCCTAAAAAAGCTATAGTTGGAATTAAATATGCATCACATGCATATTTCCAACACTCCCCCTTAATTTCAAACTGTAGCTTTCACTCTTCTAGAGTTGTGTTTGCTTTTTCAGATCTGCCATGTGCAGGATCACATACTCCCAAACAATCTCTCAAATATTCAAAAACTTCTTTTGCTAAAGCTTTTGTAAAAATGTCTGCAAACTGATCTTCGGATCTACAAAATTCAAGATGAATTTCCTTGTTGTTTACCAGCTCCCTGATGAAATGATACCTCGTATCAATATGCTTGCTCCTCTTATGAAAAACATGATTTTTGGACAACGCTATGGCTGAGTTGTTGTCACAAAAATCTGTAGTAGCTTCCACTTGTTTTCGTTGTAAATCAACACTCTTTCTCATCCAAACAGCTTGACATGCTGCTCCGCTGCTGCTACATACTCGCTTCGCTGAAGATAACGTGACAATGGGCTGCTTCTTTGATGCCCATGAAACCACTCCTGTTCCAAAGTGAAAAGTATAGCCGGATGTACTTTTCCGATCATCTATACTTCCAGCATTGTCACTATCTGTAAAACCAATGAGTTTGAACTCATCTGAACTTGAATAAAGAATTCCATAATTTCTTGTTCCACGTACATACCTCAAAATTCTTTTTCCATTTTTGCCAATGTGAATCTTTTGGAGATTCCATGAACCTTGATATGAGGCTTACACCATACATGATATCAGCCTTGTGGCCGTCAAATACATAAGACTTCCAACCAACTTTTTAAACAATGTTGGATCCACAAATGATCCTTCATCCTCTTTGCTCAACTTCAAACCTACTGCAACTGGTGTTGGTGCTGGCTTACAATTCAACATGTTAAACCTTTTCAAAACGTCACTTGCATACTTTGCTTGTGAGATAAAAACTTCACCTTCTGATTGTTGAACTTCAATACCCAAAAATAATGCATAAGACCAAGATCCGTCATCTCAAACTCCTTCTTCATGGCTGATTTGAATGACTCAGTAGATAGATTTCCAAAGAATGATCAAATCATCTACATATAAACAAACAATTAAAATTTTACCTTGCTCATTTATCTTGGTGTATAAGGTAGGCTCACTGCTGCTCCTACTGAAACCATTCTCAATCAAATAAGAATCTATTCTGCTGTACCAAGCTCTAGGTGCTTGCTTGAGACCATAGAGTGCTTTCTTCAACTGTATACTCTTTCTTCATGACCTTCAATCTCATAACCTTCTGGCTGATTTACATAAACTTCCTCTTCAAGGAATCCATTTAAGAATGCTGATTTAACATCCATCTGATAAATAGGCCATTTGTTTTGAGCTGCAATTGCTAAAACCATTCTTACCGTATCCAAACGTGCTACTGGTGCAAATGTTTCGTTGTAGTCAACTCCATATTGCTGCGTAAAACCTCTTGCAACCAGCCTTGCTTTGTGCTTTTGTACTTTTCCATCAGCATTGTATTTTGTCTTGTAGACCCACTTGACTCCTATCACGTCCTTTCCTTTTGGAAGATCCATTAGCTCCCATGTCTGATTCTTCTCTATAGCATCAATCTCATCATCCATGGCTTTTTCCCAAACTTCATTCTTTATAGCCTCTTCGTAATATACTGGATCTGCAGCTTGAGAAAATAATGCAAAAACTGAAAATGAATTAGTTGTATCAACATTATAAATCTCACTTAGACTTCTTGTTTTCCGCTGCACAGGAGTATTCGATGCAGGACTACTTTTTGGTGATGGAGTAGCTTCTGGTGTTCCTTGTGGTGTCTCTTGCATGGCTGAAGATGGCTGAAATCTTGGTGACCTCCTGACTGTAGATGGAGGTGTAGCTTGTGCTACAACTTGTGGTGCATGTCCAAGATTTGTAGATACAAAGAGCTTGTTGCTCTAAAGTTTCATCTGTCATATCATCATGTGGAATAGATGTTGCTATACTCACTTTATTTTTCTATACTTCCATCCCATGCTTCATTCTCAATAAACTGTACATCCTCCGCTGATCACAACCTTTCCAAAGGATCGGATTGTACAACTTGTATGCTTTTGTATTCTCGAATACCCAACAAAAATACATTTTTCTCCTTTGTTGTCTAACTTCTTCCTTAGCTCATCGTGTACATGTGCATATGCTACACAACCCAAAAACTCGAAATGTGAAACACCGTGTTTCCTATTAGTCCATGCTTGTTGAGGAACCATGTTCCTAACAAGTTTCGTTGGACACTGTTCAAAATATAAACAGAAGTTACGCTTCACGTCGCCAATACTCATTTGGAAGATGTTTTGCCTTCAACATGCTTTCGCCATCTCCATGATGGTTCTATTTTTCCTCTCTCGCCACACCGTTTCGTTGTGGTGTATACCTGTAGTAAATTGCTTGTGTATACCATGATATCTGCAAAATTCATAAACTCATTAGAAACATACTCACCTCCTCTCGTCCGTTCGAGAACTTTGATGTAGTATCCACTTTGCTTCTCCACTAATGCCTTGAATCGCTGAAATGTATCAAAGGCATTTGATTTATTTCTCAGAAATAAACCCATGTCTTCCTTGTGTAATCATCAATGAATGTCATAAAATAAATACAACCTCCAATAGAAGTCGTCGCATAGGTCCACATAAATCAATGTACAATCTCAAGTGGTGCACTTGCTCTTGCTGTTTTGCCAACTGGGAATGAATCTCTGTGTTGCTTTCCCAAAATACAACCTTCACATACCCTTTCAGGTTTCTGAATCAATGGCAAACCTTTAACCATATTTTTTCTATATAATAAATTCAAACCTCCAAAATTCAAATGTCCATACCTTAGATGCCAAAGCCATGTTTCATCCTTCATAACTGAATGAAAAGCTGATTGTGTTCCTTCAGTGCAGACTTGATTTTCATTAGCGCAGGACTCATCGTTTGAGTGCATGACTCAACAAAAGATGGATTTGGCTTAACACATGACTTTGCTGCAAACAAATCTGATTTCTTCTTTTTTCCTAGTTTTAAAATCAATGGAAACATCCTATTGCTGCTCATCTTCACTTTTGCAATCAACTGAGTGCTAGGAGCTTTGTCCACAATCACGCACTCATTGTCTTCCATATAGACTCAGTATCCTTTCTGTACCAGTTGTCCAATACTCATAAGGTTATGTTTCAAACCTGCAACATAGTAAACATCTTGCATACTTGTTTGCTCCCCTGTCTTGTTAGAATACTAACCGTGCCTTTTCCTTTCACAGCATACACAATATTGTTATTTCCAAGAGTTACATCACTCTTAATAGAATCATCCAAACTAGAAAACAAATCTAGATTACCTATCATGTGATTACTGCAACCTGAATCCAAATACCATACATCACATGGACTCTCTTTTGACAAATTACATTCAATAGGGGATAAAGAAGGTATTGCTTCAGCAATCCTTGTGCATGCAATAAACATAGGTTTAGAAATAGAACTTCCAACCTGATTTTGATTTTGTCTCTCTTGATCATATTGCTTTTTCTTGCAATCATAAGCATAGTGCCCATACTTCTTGCAATAATGACACTGAACATGAGACTTATCTTGTCTCTGACCATAACTCTGTTCTTGATTATGTCCTCTTCCACTTGAGTTTGATGAACCGCTGCCACGCCCTCTCGATGGACTTCTTCCTCTGCCTCTTGGGCTGAAACTTCCTCTTCTTTTGCCATGACTACCTGCTGTCTGAGATGCAAAAGCCTGATCTACACTTGCATGTGATCTATTCATCCTCTGTTCATGATTGATTAGTGATGCATGCAACTCATCAATAGAAAACTGACTCAGATCCTTAGTTTCTTCAATAGCAACAACTAAAGGATCAAATTTCGTAGGCAAACTTCTAAGCAATTTTTCAATAATCCTTCTGTCCTCAAGAGTCTCACCATGAGATTTGATTTGATTGACTAAGCCAACTACATAAGTAAAAAATGATTCTACAGAATCTGAATCTTTCATTGCTAAATTCTCAAAATCTCTACGAAGTAACTGTAGCTTGGCAGTTTTTACTTTCTCCTTACCTTGATATGCAACTTGTAAAGTATCCCATGCAGTCTTTGCTTGACTGGCTGCTGCCACTCTTGGAAGAATGCTTTCATGCATTGCCTGATGAATATAGAAAAGAGCTTTGCCATCCTTCTTTCGTAACTCCTTCAAAGTATCTTTCTCTGCTTGAGAAAGTGCAATATATGCCGCGCATTTCATGGGCTCTGTGTACCCATCTTCAACGATCTCCCACACGTCTTGAGATCTGAATAGCGCCTTCATGGTCAACGACCAGTATTCGTAATTCTTTCCATTAAATTGCGGTGTCTGCATACCGGATGTAGAAGCCATAGCTTGCTACCAATTTAATAAGCTGCTGGAATAACCTTGCTCTGATACCAATTTGTAGAAAATCTGCAGTCTTATACAACAAACAACATAAAAGAAATAAACAGAATACTTAAATAGCTTGCATAAACATATGAATATTCAAACCAGCACTGCTGTGCATAATCTCCATTAATAAAAGCTTCATCATACTCAGAGCTTCAGCTCTTTACAATTGTGCATGCAGCTGTGTGCTTTCAATACACATCCTTCCTTGCTTGTGCAGATTTCACACCTTTGTGTGTGCATACAAAGCAATTACAATTGCTGTTATTTAAATAGAATAACTCACCCACTAACAGCTCTTCAACTGAGCATTCTAAATTTAAACTCATGCTTTAAAACAGTTGCATGCTATGCATGATTTAAAAGATTTATTTGATTTATTTGAATTAAATCTAATGATAAAAATAAGATAAAGCTAACTTAACTAAAGCAAACTAAAGCAAGACTAAAGCTAAAATTAGCTTTCCTAAAAGCTATAGTTGGAATTAAATATGCATCACATGCATATTTATCAACAATTGTAAAGATATGTTTGTCATGATTAGTCTTGAGATATGTTTTGAACAATTTTTATGGTTTTCAATAAAAAGTTTATAATATTTCTTTGGTTTCAGTTATGTGAGTTGATGTTATTCATTGTGGAGTTGAAATGATTTTAATTTGGTTGTATTCATTGTATTGTGGGGCTTGAAATAATTTTGAGAGATGGGCTGATCAGGCAACTGATGTGGTTATGGTGACTAGAAGAATGGGTAGACAGAAGATAGAGATAAAAAGAATAGAGAACTCAGATGCCAGGCAGGTTTGCTTCTCCAAGAGGAGAATGGGCCTATTCAAGAAGGCTAGCGAGCTTTGCATTTTATGTGGGGGAGATTGGCATCATTGTCTTCTCTCCTGCAGGGAAGGTTTTCCCATTTGGACACCCTTCCATTGATTTTGTGATTGACAAGCTCCAGCATGTTCCTGTCTCTTCTGACAGTGAGAAAATAGAGAACACCCAAAAGCTTGGAAGGCAGTATGACCAGCTTCTTCAAGACCATGATGCACACAAGAGGCATCTGCAGCTCTTAGGGAGGGAGAAACAGAATATCAGTGGTGGGTCTGGATTTAACTATGAAGAAAAGGACTTCTGGTGGAAGATGAATATACAGGATCTCGACACTAACCAGCTGAAGCAGTTTGCTGCTTCATTGGAGATGCTTAGAAACAATGTATATGAGCGTGCAGAATACTTGCTATCACTAAGCTGCAACAACAACAGCGTCAGAGCTTCCTCCTCCATGAATGATTTACTTATGGAGCAATACAATCAAAATCAGCAGCAGCAGCCTGTTTATGAGGATACAAGGCTCCACCCATCCTTAACCCCTGGATTGTATAGTTCAATCCCAAGGTCTGTATGGAATACAGCCAATTCTTATCAAGTACCATACTCTTTGATGGATGATGACCATGGCTTATTGAATGGAGGTGGTAATGGTGGTATTAATCATCTTCAAGAGAATGAGATGCAGCCCATGAGCTTCACAGAAGTACCCAATATACAAATGTATCATGGGAATGGTTTTGGAGCATCAAAAGGATCAAGATCAATGAAGCAGCACCTGTCTGTGACTTCTTCAAATGATTATGATGGTGTGGCTTCGTCATCTATGGTAGGAGAAAGCCAACCCTTTCATCCTACGAGACAGCAGACATGTATAAATGGATTTCTGGAGATAGACAGTTGGGATTTTGGCATCCCAACAGTGACATAGTTGGAACTTCTTCACTTCAACCTTCCTCTACTGTTCAAGGAGATAAGTATCACGAGCTCTAGGAGGACAACAAAAAGCATGCAACCTGCAACTTTAATGGGGTAGATTATAGTAAATAAACTTAGTTTGCTGGTTAGAATAATGGTATTGTTCATGTACAACCATTGTAAGCTCTTTCTATTTGTAATGTTGGCCACTTATATGATCTAATAGACATTCATTACTTACTAAGTGAAGTATGTAATGCAAACATTTGTAGTTTAGGATTTGGGTTAATTTTTATTTAGGCATGATATTGTGAAAAATTATCTCAATATAAATCTTCGATGGATGTAGGAGTGATTTGGCTCTGCTAGGGTTTTCTCTCATGATTACGTTCATGTTAGTTTTTTGCCTTGGTCTTTTCAAGCATTTTCTTGTTATTATTACCGGTTTTCACAACGCTTTGGGTATTTATTCCGCCTATTTTGGGCGGCGCCAGCCCTTTAAAATGGCCACAAACCAATCCGTTGGAATATCAGTTGCACACGGTGGTGAAGATGGCTCCCAAGTGCGCGAGGAAATTCATCCCGAAAGTGTACGACGAGGTAATGTCTTTGATTCTCCCTTGGATGTTACTATTGAGCTTTCTTTTGTTGATCCTATTGTGCAGTTTTACCATAACAATTGTTTAGTTGCATATTTCTATGGTCATATTCTGTCTAAGTCTTACCTTCAAAACTGGATTAAGTCCCATTGGGAGTCCGCCGGCATCCAGGTTACTGGTGTCCAGAACCTCACCAAGGGTTTTTTTTTTTACTTTTCATGAGCCTTCGCAAGTTCAACTGCTTGAGTGTTTTGCTTGTTGGTAAATTGGAAACACTTTACTTGTTTTGTCATGATGGAGCCCTGATTTCAATCTAGCTAACTAGGTCTCTCTTTGAGTTCCGGTTTGGGTTGAACTCTCGGGTCTTCCATTACAACTCTGGCCTTTTCTAAATGATATTGTCGACCACTTGGCCATGTGATTTGTCATGATCTTGACCGTTTCTTTTATGCTCGTCCGCATAAACGGGTTTTCATCGAGATTGATTTAGCTTCTAATCTACGGGATCACATTGACATAAAAGTTGGGTCCATTCATATCTATCGAGAATATTGTCTATTTCAACCTTCCTTACACGCTTTCGATGTCAAGCCGACCATCGTATTTGTGATTTCCCACTAACCCAATGTGCCAAGCTCGTTGATGCACATACCTCGCCTTTTTGCAGACGTAAAACGCCGAAGGTTAGAGCCAAGTTGCTAACAAGAAGGTGGCAAGCAAGCTCACCTCGGTAGCTATTCCACCTCCTCCTAAACAGCCCTCGCTTTCTCAACCATCTACTTCTGTTCCTGCTAAGTCTGTTCAAGCTACCCATGTCATGCAGAGCCAAATCACTCTAGTTCAATAGAAAGTTGGGAAGTCGGCTATTCCATCATCTTCACAACATCACTCCCGAGCCTGTCTCGAGACTCTATGAGGAACATTGGACCAAATGGGCCTAAGCGCCATCCTAACCTGACGGATCCACTTGCTTTAGACCAGTCTAGTTTTCTATCAAATCACTTTGGTATTTTAAATTGGAGGATATGCTGTAGGATGGACAAGAGGAAGAACATTCCATGTCTATCTTTTCATGAATTGTCTCTCCTGGAATGTTAGAGGTCTCACAAAATCCTCTCGAAAATATTCTGTGAAGCACACTTGTCAAATTATTGGTAATATTGATATTGTTTGTTTATAAGAGGTTAAGATTATTGGTTTTTTTGCTTCAGCTTCCTTATCGTGTATTGCTCCGAATTTTCTGCATTTTTATTCCTCTCATTTGGAAGGCAAAGGTGGTGTTTCTATTTTTGTGTCACCTAGATTTTCTACCATGATCTCTACCATGGGTTATGATCCTGACAATAGGGCAGTTTGGGTGCTTTTTAATGATAATGGCTTTTCTTTTGGTATTGTTAATCTTTATGCCTCTAATAATGGTCTGGAAAGGATGGCATTATGGTGATGGTTAGGGGATAATCTGCCTTTTTCTTATTGGCTATTCTGCGGTGACTTTAATATGGTGGAACATCCCGATGACAAATTGGGTCTCTTGCCGATGAGATGGTGTGTTGGAGAGCATGAAGCATGGTTCTATTTCAAAAGTAGGTGGGGCATTAAAGACCCTCTTTTTAAAAGACGACGGGACTTTACTTCTCAAAATTGATTTACTTGGGCAATTTTTTAGAAGGCTCAACGCATTTGCTCAAACGAATTGATCATGTCATGTTATCTCAACACCTAGGTTTTGTGTTGACAATCAACAATCACTCTCCTATCACCACGTGGCCCAATTTTCTTCTGTTAGATCACAATCGATATATTTCATGCTTACTTGGGATGGGGCCTCTATTAAAACTCCTAGCACATAATTTTATATGAATGTATCCTTGTTGTGTCATCCAGGGTTCTCGCATACATTTCCCAAGTCGGAATATGGTACCATGTACTCCTTATGCAGCCAGCTAGATTTCATGGTGCAATGGAGCTATTTAATGTGCACTACCAAGTTCCTTTGCCATTTTGGAAAACATGTGGAAAGGGTCCATAAACATGCTTTGAGGAGGCTCTCCAATAAGAGTTCCGTAACACAACTTGATTGCTCGAGCTCCAACCATTTGACACCATCATTCAAGTCCAAGCTACTAAACTTTGACATCAACTCAAGGTTATTAAAGCGCATAGAGCCAAAGGATCTTAGATCCGTAGGCTCGTTTTCGAGTGGTTAAAGACCGTGTGAGAGGCCTCAAAAGGGTTCTTCAAAATTCTCAGAGCTTGGAATGTCAAGGAGAAAATCAAAGTTGTCCAGCTTTCCCACGCACACGTCACAACCTTACCGGAAATATCTTCTACTTTTGTTGACCATTATACTCTTGTCTTTCAAGCGTAAGAGCCTTATGTTGAAAGCAATACGCTTCGCTCTGCGTCAATGTATCGAAGTGGTTCCTTGTAAGCTTAACTCACAGGATCAAAAGTATTATGATGCTTCTCTTTCATTGGAGGAGCTTCATAATTCCCTTCTTTGTCTTATGAATTACAAATCTCCGAGGTTTGAATGGGTTTCCTTGTTAATTTTACAAGGCAACGTGGCACATTGTTGGGTCGGATCTCTTACATGTTTATCGGGAATCCCGCAATCCGATCCTTGGGCACCGCATTAATAAATGCAATATCAAATTCATCCCCAAGGTTAGTAATCCTGATCTCATAACCAACTGGCAGCCCAAGACGCTTCTTAATGTTTCCTATAAGATTATGGCGAAGGATCTTGCTCTTAGGGTGGCTTCTATGCTACCCAAAATTGTTCAACCTGAACAATCTAGTTTTTCAAAGGCCATTTCATTTTGGATAATCTTATCTCTATTTGGGAAGGGTTGGAATGGGCTCGTTGCTTTTCTTCAGAAGGTGGTTTTTCTCAAAATTGATTTGAAAAATCTTATGACCATATTGAATGGCCTTTCATTCTTGCCATGCTTAAAGCTTTGGGATTTGGCAGATTCTTCCTCATCGTAGTTAGCACTCTCTTCGTTGATGCCTCTTCTTGTCTCACCATCAATGGACACCAGTCTTCTATTGTTGGGTTATTTTGATCGATTAGGCAAGGTTTCCCTTTGGCTCGACTCTTTTTGTCTTGGCAGCGGATGCTTTTGGTTACCTTCTTTCCAATAGAGCTGCTCAAGGGAGATTAAGAGGCATTTATCTACCTGATCATCAATCCCAACTCATCAATGGCCACTTTGCAAATGACTCCTTTCTCACTCTAGCTGAATCGAGAAAAAAATGTGCAGGAGGCACTTTCTTGCTTGGATATTTTCTATAAAGCATCTAGCTCTAAAGTTCAGTTTCCAAATCATTGGGTTTCCGCCAAAGTCCTTGGCATATGCCCGACTAGTTGGCTACCTATCCCAGCACTGGATTCAACAAGGAAAATGACTCCACTTTCTCGGGATTTCCCTTTTCCATTGATAGTGATTCATCCACCTTATGGAAATTTTTGGTTGATCGAGTTGAGTAGAAAGTGCAAAAATGGATCTCTCATCTGTTATCTTTGGCTAGGAAGTTCCAGGTTTGCACTAAGATTCTTGTTGCCACTCAAGTCTACTATGCATTTTTTCGGTGTCCGTCTCGTGCCTCCTTTGAAAATTTGGCTAAGCTTTTGTGGGATTTTATTTGGTCCAACCATAAACATGGTGGTTTTTATCATGTTTCCTAGGAGTTTTACACTCTTCCCGGGATCATGGTGGTATGTGCGTCTTAGGTAGAATCATAAGATCATTCTAGATCCCGAAGGGGGTATGTTTTTATTGTCATGATTATTTTTGGTCCTGGAACAAGTTGACAAGGCTGAATATCGGTGTAGATTTTTCACACCCACAATTTTGACACACAAATACAACATCAAAAATATCGAAATATTTTTTTGGACTTACATTACTGGATACACGACACCACATTGGATCACTGAGGATAACTCTTCATCACATAGGACATTTACACAACCCTGAACCCACATATATAACATGAAAAACATGATGCACATCAAGCCACATTTTCCCTAAATGACAAAGCACAACATAATGATTCAACTACAATATAAACTCCCGTATAGGCACTATCCATGACATGACACTTTCTGGTTTACATATTTATTATAGTCATATTTCATTATTGACCTTAATTATTTGAAAATCACTTAACATGTAGTCCTTCATTCTTCTTTAAACTAGACTACATTTTCTTTATTTTCTTAACATTTTACTTGTAATGATTCCATCTGATTTTTCTCGTTTCTCTTATTGTAATTGAATTATATAGCCTGATTGTTGATAGGAACATATGTACACACATGAGGCTACTAGTGTTTTTTCTAAGGATTTGTTTCTAAGTTGTATGTTTGCTTGGTTTTGTAATTTATCTTAGTTGCAACAAGGGAGGTTCACATGAAACAAAGGAAGTTTATTAGTTCAAGAGTAAATAGATTATGTGTTCCTTTCATATTAGCATTTAATCACTAAGGTTACACTATTTTGTTTTAAGTTATTACAACTAACCATATATTCTAACTACTTCACTTAAATACTTAGTCTAAATCGTTCACGATACTCAGTAGAGGATTTGCCTCAAGTGAAAAGGGTCAAGCCTCAAATTCTATTTTTTAAAATTTTAATCATTTAATATTATTGTTTAAACCACATTGGGGTGTGGTGATTATGTTCATCCCTTACGTATTATAAGTTTCCCCATTTACTAGGTTGAAAGATCACTAAAGGCATTATTTTATTTTTATTTGTTATAAAAATCATCTTAGTCATCTTAGAATGTTGACATCATTCAAGTGTATGTGACATTTAACAACAGTTCCAAAATCTCCTCTCATGTTCTTGTAACCCTTACATCATTACATTGACTTCATAATGACTTCTTTTTAGAACAACTAAGGTTCATATAATATTTTTCCTTTACTTAGTCATCAAGATCCTAAGGAGTATGATTTCACACTTAACCAAGTTTGGATTATTCCTGGGCAATTTAAGTATTAGATGCATGTTACAAGGAGACATTCAATTATAATTTTATACACCCTATTACCTTCTAGCCACTACCCTTCTCACTGGTCAAACATATATTAATGTGTAATTCACCCTAATTCTCATGAGAGGTCCACAATAGACTAATTTCATTAACACCCAAAAGGGGTCTACACCAAACTAATAGGAAAAACTTAGGGAACCAAATATCCTTATCTCGCAACCTTTGCACAACCAAAGGTACTTCTTGCCAAGGTAACACTTCTATTTGTGAGAAGCATAAGGGAATCAACTCATTAGTTTTATACATAGGTAACTTACAACACAGGTTCCACTCATGGATCAATCCCTCGTATCATACGTACATAACATGTTGATCACTAAGTCCCAAAAATAGATCATGAGTTTTACTTTACTTTAGGTTGAACAAGTCTAGAGGTTTATATTAGGCCAAAAGTCTAGGTTAGCTTTAACAAACGAATGTCAAAAATTTCACCGTCGACACTATGAAAGTTTCACAACTCCATCTTGTTAGAGCATGGAGCCTTAACAAGCATCCCAAACATGATATCTTCTCTTGGGATACATTGTGGGTCAACTAAGAGGATTCTAAATAAAATCATGTTTTCTAACAACTTAAAAGATGGCCTTACCATCAATTTGGTCACAAATCATTGCTTCATTAAATACAAGACTTGCATTATACGTAAGGTGACATCATGAGTTATCCACTAAATCAATATTTTCATGATGAAACATAAGGGGCACAACTCATCATCATGAGGTTATATCAAAGCATGAAACCTGAGAGTAGAATTATTAGTTGGTAAAATCAAGCACCCGTAATTGGGATGATCATGGTCAAAGTGGGGATCACTCCATATGAAGAAACCTCAAGTTTTTCTCAATTGTCTAGTGTCAAAGCTCACCTACTAGTCGTGTACTATCCAGGGAAGATGGAGGATTGAATGGTTTTAGATCACAATTTCATTTTAATTTTATAGAGAGATACTCTTTTCTACCATATAAAATGTAGGTTTCACAACATAGCTACAAATGAAATCAAGAAGATCATTAGTGAAATTTGGCTAACTCTTTAAACTCAATATCCAAGAACAATTACATATTTACTAAAGATTCATGCACAACAAGGACAATCTCTTTATTTGAAAGCAAATAGTGCAATGAAACTCTACTGAAAACGTAGCAATACATTTTTTTCAATAACATATATGAATTACAATAATATACAAAATGAATTATAACCACATCATTTCTTCATATTCTTACATCCTACAAAACCATGTGAGCATGGGTTAGCAAAATTCATTGGCATGGGTCCACCCTCCCTCTGACATGTTATCGTCATGCAAAAACAATTTTAAAGGAGAGAAAAATAACATAACTAATTTCCATATTTTCATAGCATGATTTCTATTCATATTCAAGAGAGAGAAAGGAAGAGTAGAGAGAGAAAACATTTATTTTTTACAAGAAAAGGGGTGAAAGAGTATCCTATCAAGTGTTACGTACAACAAACATATATGAACATACATATCATAGTAGTTTATGGTTTCCAATACATATCATTTTTCTTTGGTCACAAGGAGGTTAAGGGTGTGTCGTATCATGCCAATATGGTATTGTGTTAACCATCTATTTATAGTCTCAAAAACATATTTTGAGTCCATATGCATGTAATCAACCACTATACTAGTCTTATCCCTAGCACAAATTTAGAGGGTCAACATGGGTACATGACCTTAGATTTTGTTGTTGCACAATTTGGTCCAAGTGGCCACAAATGGACCCACAAAAAGAGCACCCAACATCATAATGAGGTGTTTAATTCCTCTAATTGACTCTCTACTATATAACGAATTACGAGAAAAAGACAAATTACAAAACCGATAAGCGGAGCTCAAACTGGATGCAACTTTCTGGAGCCAGTTGGCTAAATTTGGTTGTTTGTCCTTCACAAATAAGGCTAAGTGGCCTCCAAAAGGGGCCCTCCATATGGGCATTAAAAATACAAATGGAATATTTCAAGGTCCGATCTTCTTCTCTACTACTACAGAGAAACACCTGGAGCAAACAATATTCAAAACCAATAAGCGACGCACAAACAGGGAAGTATTTTTTCAAGGTCACTTGGCTGAATTTAACTACTGCCCAATAGTAGCCTAAGCCAAGTTGGCTTCAAAATGGTTACATAAAAATGCATTTTTAAGAGTACGGTTCAAATGAACCATGCAACATGATTCCATGTATGACAAAAAAGAGGTTTGAGGTTTCACATCTCATTTTCAGGGACCATGGGCACTAAAACCGAGGTAATTTTAAAGGGTTTTTGTTGTTTTGAAAGCGCTTGTCTCCAATATGCAATTCCTAGAAGTAGCCTCGAGAACAACTTAGAAAAACATGGTCAATGGTTGTGTTGGTAGTGTTTTAGGGTTGGGATGACAACCTCGTACAACAAGGAAGGAGTTACATCAGTTAAATTTAGAAAACAAGTTCATGAGGTGCTCTTTATGTGTCAATCTCAAGAGGTGTCGTCAAATTTTCGGAGGGGGTTGTTTTGAATTTGAGAAGGAATGTCTTTTCACCATTTTCCTCCATGATCGGTTGACACAGATGGAAAATATAGATAGCAATATTTTGACGTAGTTTTTATTCGGTTCACAATGAAAATGGACTATAATGACATAAAAAGGGTATTTCATGTAATATGTTAATTGACATGGTTTTCTACTTGAAATGGTTTATACGACAGCAAAATAAATGTTTTTAACTAAACATGTAATATTTTACTCAACCTAAAATTATAGATGTAAGTTACGAAAGAAAAAGTTATGAGAAAGGATGAGGACCATGCATGTAGATGACGAGGTGGCCCTTCTTCTCCAAACACTCTCCTCTGAACCAGTGCACAGGCTGCCTAAATAAAATAATGAGAAGCTTCCACGGTCAGGGCCGTCCCGTATCACTTTCAGGCATTTGATCAACTGGTCAGTTAACTAAGTATGTGGCCACATTTTGCATAAACATCTACCAACACTCTTGCAGCAGTAATATATGAGAAAACGCCCGCATTTTTTTAACTCCTATATGGCACGGCTGAGAGCGCTTTATAAGGCTGTGGATTTTGGGATTTACACCTTTCAATGTCATTTGTGTATGATTCCAAGACATTTTAAACAAACCTGTGTGTGCATATTTTCCATCAATGGCTTCATATGCAAGCACCACAGGTTTAATTGGCATGAAGATGATAGAAATAGCGTTTCCTTGAGATAGCTAGGGTGGCCTGCAAGAAACATTGTTCAATATTGCAAGGTTATGTCAACAAACCATTTTGTGCCTACCATGTAGCCATTTCGCATTTCTCTCCATTGGTATCAATTGCCCTTGTCAACGACGCCCATAATGTGCAGATCATGCAAATATTATAGACCAAAGAACACGCCTAGCGGGTGAGCTGGAAGTCTTAGACGCCATTCAAGGCATTTTTCCACACAATCCATACGCCAAGTATTCAACGCATTCCTTGAAACCACCTCTCTTCATAGTGCCTGAGAATGGTGCTGGAAAGGTTATAGTGCACACAACATAAGAGAACACAAGCAAAATAAGAAAAATCAATACAGCTAGACATTACATCCAAATGAAGCCCCTCCTAATCCTCAATATTCTTCTTCTTTTTTATATACAACAAATAAAAAGCGAAGCCATATCTTCTCCGAGACAAATGAGCCTGCTTCAAATACAGATACAGATCTAGATCAATCAATTTGTATATAGTAAAATGAGGAGATCTTAGAGTTACATATTTATCTCCGTGTGCAAGCTACTTTAACACATAATGTTACTAATTTTGGACGGCCATTAGCAATAGCTCCGTTTAGCAACAATTCCCCAACCATGGCACCCACGAAACCACGTATTGCTTTTGAAAATCCCCTATAACATCCTCTAGAATGCCATTCTGTGAATAATATGCAGTCAACGCATTCCATGAGACCATGGCGCGGGTTTGTAGAGATAAATTGATCGGGTTGGATACCTGTTAGATGCATTTGTGAAAATTTCTAAACTCCTTGCAAGTCCTCCACTTTGCACATACCGAGAGCTCGTTGGCATTGGTGAACTGGGCAGGTTGGAAGCATGTTGACTGCACTTGGTGGATGGAGTGAATGCGTGTGAGGGCACCAATGCTTCCCCACTCACACATTCCACCGCCCTCAACAATTTTTCCTCCCACCTTGTCTTACGTATCCACCAATTCTCTTTATTTCACTCCCACCGCCAAACTCACTTCTCACCAACCACGAATTCCATATATATATATATATATATATATATATATATATATATATACACACACACACGTTTTTTATTTAATTCTACTCAATTTAAATTTATAAATTCCTTTGCTTTTGTATTATTCGATTAATATTACTATTATTATTATTTTAATGTGTACATATTTAAAACACTTCACTTAACTACCTTTACGTAATTATATTTATTTTATTTACTCTAAGACTTTGATGGCATTATATAATATTATTGTTTAATCATGAGGGAGATCTAGAAGGCGAGATTTCAAACCGAATAGCTTACAAAAGAAAATTCTCTCACCTCGACACCAAGGCAATAAGTTTGGTAAATAGGAAATTCACTTGACATATGACCATTAATCTCACCATCAACAAGATAGGGATGGGACATTACAAGATTTGTGTTGAAAGTCCGCATGTTGAACATGGTGGAGTGGGCATGTAAGTCTTGTATTACAGTGCCTTGAAGGCTTTATTCTGTATTTGTAAACTAGTTTAAGTTAATACAAGAAGCAAGGTTTTGGCTGGGTTTTTACCCACAAAGGGGTTTTCCAAGATAAATATTTTGTCAATATTTTGTGCATGTGTTTAACCATTTTGATTTATACTTTTCTCTCTCTATTTTAGTTTATTGCACCATGGTTTTCCTGAAATCCCCAACATGTGGTATCATAGCTATGGTTGCTCGATGAGCGGTTTTTTTTTTTTCTTTAAATGATTTTGTGATTATAGATCTAGGTTGTAGAATCTTGGATATGACATGTAGCACTAGAATTGAGATTAACAGATTAAAAATCACTTTGAGTTATAGAAACACAAGATGGAGGATCTTTTGGTAAAGATAAATTGTTGGATCGTCATGACAAAAAAATTCACTGTAAGGTTGACACATAAAGAGTGGGACAAGGTTGATAGGAAGGTGGAAAGCTCTATCGGGTTATGTGTTTTTGACTTTGTGTTGTTGAATGTCTCTAGTGAGAAATCTACAAAGGGTTTGTGTGATAATTTTGGTGGAAGTGTACCAAGAAACAAAAAAATCTAAAAATAGATCTAAGACTCTAGAGAAAAAAATAAAGAAGTTTTGGATCCATGGTAAAATAAAGGATTTCAAGAAGTAGTGTAGAGTAAAAAGACTAGAAGCCCCATGATGATCCACGATCTTAACAAAGAAGAGCATGCATGGATGAAGAAGGTCATATGTAGCTACAACTCTAAGTATACCCGTATGTTGTAATACATGGACCGTATCGATGGAAAATTCAAAGAACTCAAAAAAATCTAGAATAATCTAGAGCAATTTTCGCTTATGATCATAATTGGAAAATTCTGCTCGGGAGGTAATGAAACCTCAAGAAGAAGTTTTGGGAGGAATAGGTGGGTAATAGAAACAATCTAGAACAATCTAGAACTCGAGAAAAAAATCTAGAGCAATTTTCGCTATGATCATAATTGGAAAAGTCTTCTCGGGAGGTAATGAAACCTCAAGAAGAAGTTTTGGGAGGAATAGGTGGGTAGTAGAAACACAATATAAAAATATCATGGTAGCAATATTTGAAAGTGGGCATTGTAGGTGGAATGCAACACTCAAGAAATGAGGTCTTAAGGATGTGAAAGGTGTAATGGAGTACTTGTGGGTGCACAATCTCAATAACATTGAATGACTTTGGAGTGGAAGGACCGGCGATGGAAAACTATCACCACCGTAGTATTAGATTTGAATCGACGAACAATAGGTGAGCGAGTGTTATCGCACCCATGGGATCTCTCAATGGAGGTAGGGTAATGAATAAAATTTGTAACATCTTGTTAGCACAAGAGCAATGTAAAATAATGTCTGAATGATATATTGAATGTACGAGGGGTGAATAAATACATAGTGAATGTGGTTAGGAGGTGTAACCGCCTGTATCCAAACTAACCAATAAACAATGTATTAAATATGCCAACATTCCCCCCCTTAATATATTGTTTTTACAAATCTACCCCAGATTCATCATCTTGTTACGTCGCGACATGTCCTATTTGCTTCTTGCAACAAGGAATTTGTCTGGATTTTCTTGAATCTCTGCATGACAGATGTGCTCTCGTTTGTAGAAAAATAGATGAAGAAGTGAGCTCGAAAGCTCGTGTGGTGCGCCACAGATGTGCCTGAGGGCATTTAATCTCGCATTTGTCATCTGGATCGACACAACTCTTCTCCGTCTATATGTCGAACAAGACTCAGTCCATTATGTCCTCGGATTGCAAGTTTTGGAGACTGGCGAAGAGTAGATACCGATGCTCTTCGGTTCTCTCAAATGCGGCACGTCTCTATGCTTGCTTGCAATGTTGCTAACATCTCTGGGCATGACTTTCATGCTCTCAGACTGTTGCATGGGATCATAGGCTGGTTGTTCGCGTCCATCTTTGATAGCAAATTTGATGAATGAATGAAGGGGCTTAATCTCGTTTTGTTCCGATTTGATTCAAACAAATTCCACATGTCTCCTGATCTTTTGTACGATGCGCTTGCTAATGTATTGCATGGTCTGCGAACAACAGTTGAGAAGATGTTGGGGGAAGGAGTCTACCAACACACACCTGGGTTTTCGGTGGTCGATGCCACTCATGTCAAACTCCACACAGTGCTGATAAGTTGGTCAGTGGTCATTGCCACATGCTCTCTTCTCCCTCTTTGGTGACTGATTCTTCTTTTTGAATTCTTGAACTGCGGGCTTGTACCACGGGTATCCTCCTCTGAGTACGCTCACACGCGACCCGACTCGGGCAACAAGAAGTTGTTCCATACTCTGAGTGACCAGCCCACTGGAGATCGGATCACCATTACAGACAATCAAGAGTATATTACGGCAGGGATTGGTGATGTCATCATTCCTCTTGGAACACGAAGATGTACACTCACAAAGGTGCTATATGTTCAGGTTTGAATTCAAATATTTTTGTCGTAAGTCAACTTCTTAACCATCGAATGCGGAGTTGAATTCTTTGTTGAGAAAGGGGTCAAGTCTCGCATCATTTCCCAGTGGAGAGTCGGTCATTGCTCAAGCATTACAAGGGCCGTCTATTTGCAGACCGGATGCGGTCACTTCATCTAGCATTGCTCTCTCTACATCAATGGCAGAGTCCACCTTTGCACTTTGGCACTTTCGATATGGTCATCTTCTTCTCGGGGCTCTCGCATTAGCTCGGTGTGAAGGAAATGGTAAGAGGACTTCCTCCACTCTCCCATTCCTTACCTGTTTGCTCGGGATGTCTTGCGGGAAAACAACATAGAGGTCCATTCAAACAGAGATCTTATCATTCTACAGAGCATCTTCAGGTCATTCACACCGATATGTGTGGACCCCCCGCCTAGCTTCCAAGGTTTTGCATACTTTCAGCTCATCATTGATGATTACTCACGGAAAATGTGGGTATATTTCCTTCGGAAGAAGAGTGAGGCACTTGAAAATTTCCAAACCTTCTACCAGCAAGCCACCAGCAGTCTGGGAAGCCTCTTCTTCTCCTCCACTTAGATCGAGGGGGGGAATTTGTGTCAAAGAAGTTCTTAGCATACCTAAAGCAACATGGCATTCAACAACATTTGACTGCACCCTACACGCCCCAACAGAATGGGATTTCCGAGCGCCACAACAGGACTGTCATGGAGATGGCTCGTTGTATGCTCTCGACCGCCAAGTTGGAGGATCAGTTTTGGGCAGAAGCAGTCCAGACAGCAGTGTATCTACTCAACGGGCACCCACGAAGATCTTGTAGAACAAGACACCGGAAGAGGTATGGACTGGTCGTAAACCTTCTATTCATCATTTGAGAGTTTTTGGTTGTACTGCATATATGCATGTTCTAGATAAGAGAAGGAAGAAGATCGATCCAAAGACACTGCCATGTCTTTTCTTGGGGTATAGTGCTACCTCAAAGGTATATCGTCTCATGGATCCTGAGACGAAGAAGATCTATGAGAGTTGAGATGTGGTATGTGATTAGTCGTCCTTTGACTCCCTGCCACACAATAGAGATCCAGTACCGACCTTGTCACATAGATTGCTCACACATCCAGATGATGAGCAAGATGATTCTTCTCAGAGAGAAGAAGAGCTGAGTGGAGATTTGTTCATTGATCTTGGCACATTGGAAAACACATCTTCACATCAGCAGCACCAACGTCCGAAATGGGTCCAGAGTACTACAAGGGATGCTCACCGAACTCACTTCCTTGTACTTCTACGGGAGTTAGAACACGAAGTCAAGCTAGACATGAGGTAAATTTTGCACTCATGAGTTTAGTTGTTGAGAGCATCGAACGACATCTGCTCGTGAGGCACTAGACCAACCACAAGTGGAAACAAAGGCTATGGATGTTGAATATGACTCCCGATTTAGAATCGGACGTGGGAACTTGTCGATCTACCTCCAGGTAAGAAATCCATTGGATGCAAATGGATTTTCAAAACAAAATATAAGGCAGATGGTTCAATCAAAAACACAAAGCACGACTTGTTGCAAAGGGTTATGCTCAAAGAAGAAGGAATTGACTATGACGAGACCTTTGCACCCACCTTTGCGAAGATCAAAACCATCGTAGTTGTATGTGCACCTGGCAAAGACAAAATGGATGGAAACTTCAGCAGATGGATGTCAAGAGTGCTTTTCTAAACGGTGATCTATAAGAAGAAGTGTACATGACCCAACTTGAAGGGTTTGTAGATGAGCATCAACCACACAAGGTATGTCATCTGATAAAGTCTCTTTATGGACTTAAACAAGCACCTAGGGCATGGTATATAAAAATTGATGATCACCTATTGCAGCATGGATTCACTCGTAGCCCCTCGATACAAATTTGTATATTAAGAAGGTAGGAACAGAGATTGTCATTCGGTTTTTTACGTAGATGATCTTGTGATCACGGGAAGTTCGACAATATTGTAGATGATGTAAAGAATGATCGAAGAAATCCTTTGACATGACTGATTTGGGGATACTTCACTATTGTCTTGGCTTGGAGATATGGCGTAAGAAGAATCATATATTGTCTCCCGGATGAAATATACCAAGACACTCCCGGAAAAGTATGGGATGTCGATTGTAAACCAATGTCCACACCTATGGAAAAAGGTTTGCAACTATCTAGATTCTAGGATTCACCGCAGTAGATGGCACTCACTATAAGCGGCTTGTGGGGAGTCTTATCTACTTGACTTATACCAGACATATCTTTTCTTTGCGGTGAGCTATCTCGCCGATTTATGCAGGAGCCGAAGAAATGTCATTGGATAGCAAAAAGCATGTGTTGAGATATGTCCGAGGCTGAGTTGACTTTGGTCGGACTATCGAAGAACACTCGAGTTCTTCTTACAGGATATATAGACTCGGACTATGCAGATCCGTTGATGACAGAAATCCACTTCGGATATGTTTTTCATCTCAGATCTGGACCTATCTCGTGGACATCAAGAAGCAAAGCTGTTGTTGCTCTCTCTCATCCACTAAGGCTGAATACCACACCGCACAAGGAGCTATGTGCGAAGCAATTTGGTTACGTCACATTCTTGCGAGATATAGGTATTTCGAAGAGAAACCTCCCTTCATTCACTGTGACAATTAAGGTGTGTTGAAGCTTGTGAAGAATCCTGTTTTCCATGAACGAACAAAGCATATTGAGGTCAAATATCACTACATTCGTGAATGTGTCTTGAACCACCAAATTCAGCTCAAAGATCTTACCCTACCGATTTTGAGTTGTCATAGATATTCTCACCAAGGCTCTCGGTAAGGTGAAGTTTGATTTGTTTAGGGGTACATTTGTAAGAGCAATGTATTAAGGGGGGGAATGTTAGCGCATTAATACATTGTTAATTAATTAGTTGTTAGTGAATGTTAGTGGACAGTTATGTAACTGTTCCTCGGCTCTTCCCTCTCGCTGCGGCCTATATAAAAGTGTGCTCCCTGTATTAAGATGCATAGCAATATACAAATCATTGATTGGAGCACCTTCACATCTGGAATTACTAGAATATAATGAGCTTTGGAACATATTGAATCACCAGATCTATGGAACATATTGCGAACCAAATCCATATCTATATCTATAGAAACCAACATGCAACAGGGGTGAAAATGCAATAAAGCATGTGCAATCATCATTCTCATTATGCCTCGAGATAAGTACACTCGTACCACTTTATTAAAGTATGATTAATATGATTATTAGTAATTAGTATTTATGCCACGATATCATGTCTTTATTTGCATTCATAAACCACTCGCCCTTTATGTTGTGAGGTGTCATTACACGTCATCCCACTCCGTAATACCACTTTAACTCACGTGTTCCTGCAATCAAATCAATTAATTGCATTCCCCTTTGTTGCACTTTGTGTGTGTGTTGGTCTTAAAGTTAAAAAAACAAAATAATCCCACACAATTCAAGTTTTGCATCATTTCTCCAAAACTTTGTGATTGCATTATCGAGCCGAGAAAACCGCATATTGAAAATGGATGGAAATTTGATACATCATGAGCCTACAAAGGATTCTCAACTCCTTAGCCATCCACAAATTTCACAAGATTATTGAGATAGCGGTGGATGGACTTCATAAACCAATTCTATGGTTTTAATGATTCCATGGTTGAATAATTTTCTTCTACATTCATATATGGTGAAACAAAGGTCAACGGTTTATCGGTGAAAGTTAATGATGAAATCTTGGCCGAGGTGACTAGACTTCCTACACAGGGTGAACCTTTCCCTGAGAAAGAAAATCCGGAAGCTACTAGATGGGAATTTGTTGATGCAGATGATGTATTCGTCAATGATCACCAAGGTACTTACAAAAATTCTCTCAAACCTCTTTGGGATGAAATTATAAATTACATTATCAAGTATTTTACCTATGAGGGGAGGTACTCTAGGTTAAACACAGTTCATTTTAAATTTCTCAATCATCTCAAGAACAACAGATATGTCAATGTGCCCAATTTCTTGAATGAAAATTTGAAAAATATGGGTAGGGAGGCATAACGAGGAAGGTCTACTCTTTCACATCACTACCTCATCACTCTAATAATCAAACACACCCTACAAAGTGAACACCCCGAACCAAACTAGGATGATTTTGTAGAAGCTAAGCACATTGATGAATTACTAGGAAATAGAAGGAAGAGAATAAGAATTACTGGAAGTTCTTCCACCCATGTAGTTGAACCCACAGCATCAACTTCCCAGCCTAAAGAAACCCCTGTTTTTGATAATTTATCATCCTCTAAACCAAACCCTTAACTAATCTCCCTTGAAAGAATATTTATTTCGAAACACTCCTTGAATTTTATACTCCTAAATCATCCACCTCAAGGGGTAAGAGAAAATATTCTAAGTCCACTCTTACATCTTCCAAGTCCACTCCTACACCACCAAGGTGCTCTCATAGGCTAAAAACTAGAAGGCCAAAAACCTCCTAGCAAAAAAACCCGACCATATCACTTGACAATGATGAGGAAGATGTAGAGGAGAACAAACCAATGGATATAGAGTAGGGATGTGTTGATGTTGCATTTTATGAGCAACAAGGCCTTAAGGAGACTATGGAGGGTTCGGAGGTGAATAAGGGAGAAGAAGGTAGTGGAGAAAGCGTATAGCGATTCCTCAAGAACACATGGAGGAACATGTAGAGGAAGTTCATGTTGATGTAATTCATGGAGAGCATGAAGGAAAATAATTTGAAAAGGAAACCTAGAATACCGTTTCTTGTAGCCAAAGGTCATGAGGAGAGGATGGAAGAGGAAACTGACTAGATGGTTCATGAAAAATAAATTGGTGAAGATATGCCCCCAATTTTGAGGAAGTTATCAAGCACCTTTTCCATGGAATGGAAGATCATATTTTGTGGAAACTAATATAGTACAAGAGAACATTTGTGTAGTTATTGATGAAATAATTGAGAAAGTGTTAGAGAAGACACCACCATTTTTACCGCATGTTAGTTTGTAGAAGTCGATATATCCCTAGTGCAAAGCCACAAACTGTCATCCGAGAATTTATAAGAGATCTTGTCAAACTAGTTTGTAGGGATATGGCAACACAAACAAATGTTAGATTATTGGGTGTATCAATTTGAAACCTATCTTAATAGGTTAAAAGGGAAGTATGAAAGAGAAAAGGAATAACTCATCTTCCAAATACGGTAGCCGCAATAAATCGACGAAAAAGAAAGGGAAATTAAGGAAAAGAACAAATAAATTGGAAGGCTAAAGAAGTAGGGAGAGATAGTTAAGGTGGCCCATGAGATATTCAAACACAAGCCTCCTTCTAATTTCTATGTTATTTTCTTAAAGGAAAAGTATTTGTAACTCAAACTTACCTGTATCAACTCTGACATGCCATTTGACATCAAGTGGAGATAGGAACTTCTTTAGGTTATATTTGAACAAGTACTCATGAAATTAATTTTATAATTTTTGAACTCTACATGTATAACTATGC